>ML275528.1:2946-27564 GCA_005239495.1 Nicotiana undulata | reverse complement strand
GTAATACCTGAAGCATCGATACTTGTTGCCATCGATTATTTTAATTGCTTTCTAGGATAGTTTTTATTTTCGCATTTAGTTATAAACAATTATCAAAAACCCAAAATCATGTTTGTTTGGCACTGCACGATAAGTGATAATTGTCTAGCATTCCTAAACGCCCTCATATTGTTCTCTGTGGGATTCGACCCCAACGTTGTTGGGTTACTATATTTGAAAACGATCGCTTACATTCTTTTAAGGTGTAAATTGAGCGTATCAAATTTTGGCGCCGTTGCCGGGGATGATCATGTGCGTACTAAGACGTATAAGCCTCTTGATAAGGAGCCTTAAGTCAAGAATATCTATCCACCTTTATGGGGAAAGACAATGAGAGATTCCTAAGATAAATACAAGTTTCAACACGCAAAAGAAGCAAGATGAAGAAGGGTACGAGGCGCCCAGTTAATGAAGGTTAACAGAATTTACAACTTAGGCAGAGGAACATAAGCGTTTTGAATTACCTTCAACAGTAATAAAGGTATGTACAATTCGACACGCCGATCTCTGTTATGCCCTATAGGATCAAATATATATGGTTTAAGAAAAGGACGGGATATCAGAATCCGGTTGGGGTTGGAGTAACCCAAAATGGTGGATGGATTATTTGTATTAGTTGACGTTTCCGAAGAATATTGCAAAAGTTCTAATACATCTCCTTGTGAGACATCTAGATGGTGCACTCTAAAATAGTACAGCTAGATATTAGTACTACAAAGATAGGCACTGGAAGCCTTGAAGGGATAAATATTACCTATGTGTGGCTCGCGTCCCTAGCAGAGCGAGAACGTTAAGCAATCCGAAGAGCCAGTGGATGGAGCAAGGGAGAAAATAAATACGACTTGTTAAAGTTTTCAGAACAAAGTGATAGGCAGAAATATTAGCCGGGAAATTAGAAGAAAGTTAATGAAGAATTATGAGTAAAATGTGATACATGGATGACAATGGTAGATAAAAAAGATGTCAGTATTACGGAGTCTGTAGTCAAGTGAAGGAAAAGACGACAGGAGACAGGCCTTGGGACAACGAAAGATTATAGGCCATAAAGTCATATCGTCACATTGAGAAATAAGTTCGTGACTCTAACACAACTACGAGAAGGAAGAGTTAGACATCATAATAATAGAAATTAGTGTGGATTAGCGAACAAGATAGACTAAACATGAATTAGGAACTGATTAATTTGATAATGGTTGACATCACGAAAATTTTAGATTGCGTTCCGGCAATAATAGAATGAACGACAGAAGAATAACCTTTAAAGGTCATTTAGGAAGACGCTTCCCTAAAGCAAACAATGTGAACAAAGTTGAGCGTAAGGGACTGTATTTTCCAGTTATACTAAGTGTCACCCTCGCAAGTAAGGAAATTTGTTATCCTTCATATAGAAGGGTTACCGCAACACGAGTAAGGGTTATGGATGATGTGAAAAGACGCCAAAGATGAAGAGGAAAAATATCTATGGGCAGGTCGTCATAGCTCCAAGTCATAGTACTTCCCTAAAGGGGGGAATATGGAATGATAAAGGAAGAACGCGCTAAAAATGAGAAAGGAATGAGATGGCACTTATCCAAATCTTATAGATATGCTACGATTTCAATAATATTGTGCAAGCACGACGTCAAGGAGAGAAAGTAAAGGTTCCTACCCGAGCTGTTATTAATGAATAAGGAGCCAGTGCGAGATATAAGTTAAGATGAAGGAAATAACCTAAGAAAGATTACGAGGAATATTGATATGAGAATGGGACAATAAGTAGTTAGTAATTGGTCAGGAAGATCCCAGTTAGGGCTAAACAAAAGGTTACAGACGAGTCATCAGATCGTGTAAGATAAACATAGTAAAACCTAACATGGAGAATTCAGCCTCGCAGCAATGTCATTGTAATACTTGAGAAACATTCAGATAAGAGTTAGGTGTAGTTACAGGTACCGTATGAGAATAAAAGAGAGTGCCACTGGGAAGACAGTCAAAATACTAGTTCAGAGGCAACCTTACAAGCACAAGGGCGTGGGGATAAGTAACTATGAATAATTATAGGCAAGAAAGGACATCAAAAGGTCCGTAATAAGCTCACAGCTTTACAAGAGTCATATGGTTCTCCCTAAATACTACAGTGAAAGACTAGCTGGGAAAGTAAGGAAGAAGGCTTCAACCTAAGCTCAGTGACCTAAGGAGGGAATGGTCTTATAAAAATAGTCTCACAACAACATTGTATGCACTCCATAAGAAAATGGCACCTACCGTGGATAATGAATGGTAACTAAAAAATCAGAAGTGATATCAAAGATCATATAAATTGTATGGAATCCAATATGCGTGGGCACAAAGATAAGCTAAGTATGCACGCGAAAGGGGGAAGAAAGGACATGAAAAGTATAAGCTTACGTTTAAAGAACGTTGAGAATGGACAAAATGAATTATTCGATCAATGGTCCGGAGTTAGTTACGTTGTGGACGCACTTAAGAGTTTGGAGTTTTATACATGTAGCATATACAGCCGTGGAAGATTCCGATATAAGTCAAGAGAAAGAATTGAGCCCAGGTCATGGATCAATTTGTTAAAGGATTATATCATGGATATTCCATAGCGCCCATGAAAGGCTAAACATAATAACTAATACCATGAACCGCAAATCATGAGATAGGTTAAGCCTACATAAAGGTTGATCAGAAGAAGAAGGAAACTAAAGGGTTACATCAACGAAGTAAATCAGGAATATGATTATTGGACGTAGAAAATTATAGAGATCTTGATTAAGCACATTACATGGTCACTCTTAATATCAAAGGTACAAGAGGGATAGTACAACAACCATATTCTATAATGGACCTACGATAAATCCGGTTAGAAAAGTACCAGCCTCATAACAAGTCAGTACGAAACTCCTACCGGGTTGTGTATGCACCAGAGGTGCAAGTATTATAAATAGAGCTTAAAGTTATGGATGTAAATTACACCTAGGTGGAAGGGAGGTCATGAAAGAGATAGAAGATACAATGCGAGATTTTAAGGTAAGGTAAAGGTGAACAACATACGAGATACTTAAAGCCAGAAGATAGTGAATAGTCCACACTTCGGATAAAATGCTAGAAGAGTGGGGATTCAGTATCTAGGAATAATAGCGGCATCGTCAGTAGCATATCTTCTCGCCTATGGTCTAGGTATCAAAAAGACTGACTTAGAGGTAAAGAAGAGTTAGAGACAATGTGATGTCTCGCTTGATGTTCCAAAATGACATAAGGAAATCTATGATGCAAGTAAGTTGAAAGGTTGCAAGCAATATAAATAGATATGTATAGTTCGCAAGCTATTGTATGGTAAAGCTACAAGGTTCTTGAAGACAAGAGTAAGGATATGAACGCGCGAGTGAGAAGGTAACGAAAATAGATAAGTCCTCAGGATTAAGCCCATAAAAACAATAAGAGCAGATGGTTCTCTAAGTTATACAAAGCTCACTATAGCTTGAGTGAACTCAAAAGAGTCTAAGGCTAATAGCATTTAGAAGAGATGGAATGTTACCCAAGTAATAGAATGCGGGTGTAATTGTGATAGATAAATGATGACGTTTCGGCCTTCGATTGAGTAATGATCAGACGAAGAAAAGAAAGGGATCTCATGAATTGGACAGTATTAAAATACCCACGTGAGGTGAATCAACAATGGATGGACAAAAGTCACAAAGTATGAGATGCGATTAGGCCGTCATTCCAAAGATGAGCAATAATAAGGAAGCATTAAAGGACTTAAATTTATACATATGGAATAAGCAACAAGAGTAATCTGGGATTTGGTAGCAGACCTCAGCAACGATAAATTAAAGTAATAGTTATGACAGTAAATTCATACGAATGGCTAAACGGACCTATGCGATGAGATATAGCAATATTCGTGAATTCAACCAAGTACCGAGCGAAGAACATCAGTGTACTCATAAATGCCCAAAGGGACATCTTATTAAGCTCTACATATGAAGCCTAGAGATTGGGTACACTTACAAGGTATAAATTGCACAGGCTGCGTGATGAAAGGTAGCAACAATTACGAGATTGGAAGGATTCCGACTACAAGTTGTGGTGTGAGAGGAAGGCCTAAAGGGGGGAATGCCCTGGACTTTGGACTCATTCACATAATAGTCACCTAGATGGCAAGGGAAGTTATAAAGTATTCAAAAGATATAAGTTATGAAAATGATAAGTGCATCAGTCAACATTCGAGGACGAATGTTCCAAAGGGGGGAATAATGTTACGGCATGCAGTATTACGTCGATGTTATGCCCTGCAGTAATATATTACGATGATGTTACGATTCACAGTATTAAGTTACAACGATGTTGCACCTTGAAGTATTGTACATTAAATTTTTCGTAAGGTAATTGACACTAGTCCAAGGACAAAATATTATTTGGAGATTATAAGTATTATGCTATTTAAATTCGTGATGGTGAGAGGGGAAGCAAGTCAAAGAAAATGAATTTTTCGTCCAAGTTTGGCATATCGGGATATAATACGGGCCGAGCATTAATACCCGATATTTATAGACTAGTGCCATACAAGGTAATACATTACCATGATAGTAAGATGTACAAGGCATGTTTAAAGCAAGTAGTATTTTAAGTAAGTTGAGATAATTCCTAATTAGGTGGGTAATTTGTTAATTATCGGATAACAGAACATTAACTAATTAATTGGGGATATATTGGATATGTATTAAATAGCATGATGTGGCAGCACCCCATCATTCTTTAATGACTCAACAAGAAAATTGGGACGTGGAACACTTAAAGGAATTATGTGTGACACCAAATCCTTGTAATGTGGGCTTTATCCTAACTCAATTCACTTTCTAATCTCTTAGAAAGTTACATCCAAGAACGTTACAATACAAAGGACTATCTGATCCAAGGAACAAATCATGTTAATGCATTTTCAAAATATCATCTCAATACTGACTTTCTAATCCAAGGAACAAACCACGTTAATTCAGTTTCCAAAAAAAAAAAAAACAACATTGTTGCTAAGTTCTTAAGGAAATTTTTTCGACCAAAAGCAACTTGTTCTGTAATTTGTCGCAACTAAGATTTATTAGAGTATTATCAAGAGAATCGACTCAGGTATGTTAAGGCTATCTCTTCTTTCTTTTGGCATGATCCATGCAATACAAACGAAACATGTAAATGCACAAATTCCATAAATGACTCTATTCATAGAAGTATTAGAGATATTTATGTTCTTGAATTTCCATGTGTCATAATATTTTATCATCTTTTCATGGGTCTCAGAAAAAAATTACGAAAGTTTAAAAGAGTTTACTTTATGATATGACTCAAAGGCAAAATGGTCTTATGAAGCTCTGAAAGATTTTATTAACGTACTTTTCAGGTATTGCATTCATGTGCATTGATCAATGACCAGATGGCATTATGTACGCGTATATATGTAAGTATATGTATATGGGATATGGCAAAAGGTTACAGCGTTATATGCGCACCACCGCCTTATCAGCTTGTATATGATGATGATGTTGCCCAAAATGGCTGAAATATGATTCAAACGACGTTATATACGCGTATATATGTTTGTATATATATATATGTATATGGGATATGGGAAAGGTTATAGAGTTGTATACGTACCACAACCTGATCAGCTTGTATACGATGGTGATTTTCCCCACAATGGCCGGTATGATATGATGGGATGCCCTCAGAGGCTTATGATGTTATGAAACATGTACCTATGCACGATATGACATTAATATGTCATCCATGTGTCTTATGTATTTATTTATGTGCCTTACATACTCGGTACATTATTTGTACTTACGTCTCTTTTGCATGGGGACGCTGCGTTTCATGCCCGCAGGTCCCAATAGACAGGTCGAGAGCCCTCCAAGTAGGCTATCAGCTCAGCGGAAGATGTTGGCGCACTCCATTTGCTTCGGAGTTGCTTATTTGGTTAGTATGATTTAGACGTGTAATGTTTGGTATGGCGGGAATCTGTCCCGACCTTTAGGACATTTATGTAGTCTTAGAGGCTTGTAGACATATGTCGTGTATGTGAAAGATTGTACGGCCTTGTCGGCCTATGTTTTGAGTTTATAAATGATCATGTTGGAATATTTTGCCGTATGTCACGTATATATGATAATGTAATAAGAAAGATACGTTACATTGGTACTCGGTTGTGTAAGGTACATGGTGCCCGTCGCGGCCCATCAGTTTGGGTCGTGACAGAAACCTAGGATGTCTTTCTCTCAAATATTTTATTAGTTCTTTCAAAAGTTATTAAGTCAAATGCTTAATTGAAATCCCCTTTATTTGAGCCATTACTTGCTACTTGCTTATTGTAAAAATTCACGAAAATCATTTGGCCGGGAACCACAGTTGTGGATCCTGAGGGGTGCCTAATACCTTCCCCTTGGGATAATTTCAAGCCCTTACCCAATCTATGGTAATGCAAACTAGTCTTATGAGTTAATCACTTTAGGTTCCCTAACGCACCTTAAAATCGTTAGGTGGCGACTCTTCTTTTAACCCTCTTCCTTTAAAAGGAGTTGTCAGAATGTCATAAACCCGATCTTCGCTTAAGGGAAAAAGGGGGCGCAACAGCATGGCGACTCTGCTGGGGATATACATAGGCTTTTACCATTACAAATTGTTCCGTGAATTTGTACCTTTAATTTGTTTAATACTCGCATCTTTCCTCTCCTTTGTTACATACCATTAACTGTTGTATATACCGCTTTCCTTAGCGTGCAAATACATGACTATCTGTTTAAATGCTTATTTATGCTCAACATTCATACTCCACTCGTGACAAACAAAATACTATAGAAATGCTTACAATGAGTGGTTTCTCTCTTACTATATTATTACCCCTTAAATTCGGAAAGGCGTATTTGCGGTAAAACTAGTCGATCAGCGGTGCAGTCGACAGTTCCGTGCCTTCCCCCTTGAGTTGTCCGCTCAAGGGTACCAGTCTAAAACCCCATAGAAACCTTACTCCGTTATACTGTTGCATGCATCATGATCAAACTTAGCCAGGTTAACGTGTTGTCCGCACAATAGCCTTTAAGATAGCCTTGTCCAAAGTCCACTGGGTTTTCCTAAAACCCAAACGGACACCCTCACGCTCTGTGCATTTATTTGGAGAACTAAATGCTTCCTACTAATTATTGGTGTTAAATAGTCGAGTCTGATGGGGCTAAGGGCCTAACCTTATTTCGCTTTGCATAAAAATGAACCATGAAGTCCCCAGATTCGGCATGGTCGCCAATATTCACCTTAAGTTGCTGAATTGGTGGGAAGACCTCTACTCTAGTGACAAAACTATTGTAAGAAAACACCTGGCCAATCTACCGTCTCTTCTAGATATCCAGCCAAACAAAATGATGATAGAGGTTGTTACTCTGTTTTGGGATTGCGATAGTTCCGTGTTTCGCTTTAGGAACCTTGAAATGACACATTTATTAGAGGAGATAGGAGATTGGCCTGTCTAGCTTATGAATCTCCGGGGTTGCTGATGCCTAAAAATGCACGGGCAGGGTTTCCTCAAAATGATGGGTCTGAAGAAGAATCCAGAATTTGTGTGTCTGTAGGATTCATACATCCCTTTCGACTATTTGTATGAAAGGTACAGTCACAGCAAATCGTACCGCACCTACCAATACCAGTTTGCCATCACCTCTCTGGGATATATCCATCGCTGAGTGTTTGTGTTTATGGTGTGCTTTTTGAGTTTGATTTTGTTCCCAATGAAGAAGGAAATAATCCATACTAAGTTGGCCATGGTAACTAAGACGCTAATGGAAGGGATAGACGGGCATGACTTTAGCATTGTGCCCATGATCATCGCAGATATGTATCAGGCCCTAGAAATGTGTCAACGATGAGCAAGGCATTTCGAAGGTTGCAACTTATTACTCTAACTTTGGCTCATGGAACATCTACAAAAAGGTGAATACCGACAAGACATCCATCGATGGATTTGGGATCACCATATCGCTTTCCATCACCCAAAGCGAATGAACTATATTCCCGACATGTTCGCTCAGCCGAAGAATGCCGAAGGATGGGTTGAGTTATTTGGTGACTTAACCGAGGATCAGGTTCAATGGATGTTTGAGTGGTTTCCCACAGACGATTTAATCATTCGGTCCCGAGACACTTCATTTCTGATACTGATTGGTTTGAGGGGAACATACCCTTACGTCCCTTTGCGAGTTATGAGGCAAGCGGGTAGGAAGTAGATCATACCTAGGGTAAAGAAAATGAGCCATCTTCGAGCAGACTTTCAGAATGATGACAGCACTCACAAGTGCCAAGCTCAGCACCTATGGCACTGTAAGATCATATTTGAGAAAGACACCATTGAGACAGACAGGTATCACGCCGGTTGCACTCCTTTCTATCTGGGTTAGTTAGAAGAAGATATGGAGGTCCAAATCGAGCTAGGGTTCACTCAAGGTCACCGGGTTATAGATGAGAAGGCTGAAGCACGAGTTAAGTTCAACCAGCTGCGAAAGAGGATTCGCGAATGCGAGGACGATCATAACAAGATACACGTATCCAACAAAAAGTTGATCGAGGAATCGAAGGATATGGCCGTCAGCACCAATAAGAGGCTGGCATGCTTGGAACGAGGTATAGTTGAGCTGGAAGAGAAGTTCATCAAGAGGATTGAGACTTGCCAAAAGGCTGAGGGAGCTGAAAGGGGATACCTAGCTAGAACCTATCTACTGCTGGGTCTTCGCGAGTTGGGAAAGCTGATCGAGGGAAGCAGGAATGCCGAATCTGGGGAAGGTCCTTCTTGGACCAAGTAGATAGGGGTGTCTTCTTTTGTCTTCTTCATTGATGTAATAAAACATATGGCCATTAGTGCCTTTTAGTTTGCATATTTACCGTCGTTTTAAGATTTTTCTATCAATAAAATGAGGCATTTAGCATTTTAAGTTCTCCAAATCAATTTGTCGCTAGGCCTACCTCAGGCGCAAAGAGGTTCCCCAACTTAGGATACGCTTTACATTTCCGCATTACGTGTTTAATTACTGCAATATTTTAATAATCCTCACTGACTCGGTTACCTTTTGTTTTGTTTCACTTTTAGTTATTATCCCCTTCCCCAAAGGTTAGTTCGTGCATTCTGGAATCATCTGCCTACCGCACAATATCCAAAGGGCCTCCACCTACTTTTCCCCTCAGTCCTCCCAAAGGTAGAAACAAGGGAAAAAGTATGATGGCAGAATCCAGTGGTATCATGAACAAAAATACGGTTGAACAGGTAGAGGCCATTGACGGTCGGGGTATTCAAGTCTTGCATGAGAATATGCCACCATTAGAACAGAAATTGCTAAATTTTCAAGAGGAGCTCGACCAGGTCCAGAATTTGGCCAATCTGTCATTTTCCCTTAACGTCCTAGACGTCAACCCCACTCCTCCACAGAATATACCAAAGCAACAGAACAATCCCTCACCTCACCATAACGCCACTTCCCCAAAGAACCAAACTCTCCCTGCACCATGCAACACTTGCCACAACAACACTCCACCATCCATCCACGAACCTCAAAATCCCACGAAGGACCATTTCCATGCCTACAACAATCCCATCTACGTGGAAACAGTCACCCACTCCTTTCCGCCTATCTCACATACATCCGAGTCTGATGAGAAGGACCTTCTTATCAAGAATCTGGCTGAGGAACTTAGAAAGCTGACTAGCCGTGTTCAGGGTGTTGAGGGAGTCAAGGGAATTGAAAGTTTTAACTATGAAGACCTATGTATATAACCAGATGTTGAACTACCTGAGGGGTAAAAACCTCTAAAGTTCGAAATGTTTGACGGCATTGGTGATCCGAGGATCCATCTAAGGACCTACTGTGATAAGTTGGTTGGCGTAGGAAAAGACGAAAAGATCCGCATGAAGCTGTTCATGAGGAGTTTGAAGGGAGACACACTGTCTTGGTACATCAGCCAAGACCCTAAGAAATGGTCAAACTGGGTAGGCATGGCAACAGACTTCATGGATAGGTTTAGATTCAATACAGAGAATGCAACAGATGTGTTCTACATCCAAACTTGAAGTAGAAACCCATAAAAACCTTTCACGAGTATGCTACCTGTTGGAGGTCGGAAGCTGCTAAAGTCAGACCTGCTTTAGAGGAAGAACAGATGAACAAGTTCTTCATCCGAGATCAGGACCCGCAATATTATGAACGGATGATGATGGTTGAAGGCCACAAGTTCTCTGACATTATCAAATTGGGAGAGTGGATTGAAGAAGGTATCAAGAGCGGTAAGGTTACAAATTTTGAAGCTTTGCAAGACACAGACAAGGCTTTACAGTCTGGTGGTGTGTCTAAGAGAAAAGATGTGGGAGCTGTAATGGTTGCACAACAAGCCAAATCCCCACCCAAATACCAAGTATACCCAAGACCTCCCTTCACATATCAGCCAACTCTGAACTACCAAGCACCCTCACCTCCTTACCAAGCTCCACCGCCCACATATTAACCTACCCCACCTAGATATCCACAACCCTCTCCCGTCTATAACACCTATAATTCCCAACCACCTCACTATCAATCGCCCCCTACCCGTCAAAACTTCCCTAGGCCTCTCCCTAACTTTGATCGCCGCCCTCCAAAGCAATATACCGCCATAGCCGAGCCCAACGACCAGTTGTATGAAAAGCTCAAAGTTGCTGGTTACATCACAGCTATCCCTGATGCCACCCCTGATAACCCCTCTCAGTGGGTTAACCAAAAAAAATCCCGTGCATACCATTCTGGCATGAAAGGACACAGTATCGAAGAATGCCACTCTCTGAAAGATAAGATACATACCGTCATTGATAACAAGATTATTGTGGCAAAAGACCCCGCTCTGAATGTCCGCAACAACCCTTTACCAGACCATAAGGGTGGAGGTATCCATATGATTGAGATAGATGATGATTGGTATCTCGAGGGGTCAATCGGGTTGATCGTAGAAGGCGATGACCCAAAGAAACCTGCATTCACTCTCAACCTGATCATAGTCCAGATTCATCCATCCGAGAATGTCGAGGTAAATATGTCTATCCCACTTGAGTTTGAAGCGGCGCTGCCTGCAAAGGCGAAGGCGCCAGTGCCAATTGAAGTTGAGTTTGTATCTCCAGCAAATGCACCAGCACCACTCGAGGTTGCAGTCCTGCCACCCTTAACATACACTCTAGTTGAAGTAAGAATGGCAACGCCGATTCCAGTAGCAATGTCATCCACACCACAGGCAAGGCAAGAAGGAAAGGTAAAACCAGGTTTGAGGAAGCCATCGCAGCACAGGGTATGATGAAAACTGGTAGAGTCTATACCCCTAAACATCTGGCCGAGTCACGCAAGCAAGCTGCCAAATGCCCTCCCCTCATTGAAACAGGTTTAGATGATCTTTGGAGGAAAATACAGGCTAAGGAGTATTCGGTCATCGACAAACTGAACAAGACACCAGCGCATATATCTATTCTCTCTTTTCTGTAGAATTCTGAGACGCACAGAAATTGTTTGTTAAAAGTGTTGAGTGAAGCATATGTGCCGAACAACATCACTAGTAGAGAAATGGACAATATGGTGGTCCAGGTGCCGGAAAGTCACAAAATTACTTTTCATGAAGACGAGTCACCACCTGAGTGATTGGGACACAACAAAGAATTGCACATCACTGTACAATGTGAAGATCATTTCATCACAAAGATCTTGATCGATGGAGGTTCTAGTCTTAACATTTGTCCATTGATAACACTCAAGAAATTGGGTAAAGGACTACATAAGATAAGAGAGGGAGCAATCAACGGGAAAGCCTTCGACGGGTCTCAAAGATCTACCTTGGGGGAAATCAGTCTATGTCTGCAGATGGGGCCAACCTGGTTCGAGGTGGACTTCCAGGTAATAGACGTGTCGGTATCTTACAACTTACTATTAGGACGACTCTGGATCCATGATGCTGGGGCCGTCGCATCAACACTACATCAGGCGAAACCACCAAGAGGTAATCATCCACGGCGACGGTAGCAACCCTATTTACAGTCGCCAGACTATCCCTGTGATTGATGGAAAGAGAAAACTAGGTGGAGGAACTTATCACCATATTGAACGAGTCAATGCCATCGACAAGGACAAATGGTGGGATAGCAATATCGAGAGCATACTGAACTGGGGAGGATACGAACCAGGCAAAGGGCTCGGTAAGAACCTCTAAGGGATCACGAAGCCCATAAAACACAAGAAACATGGTACTACTTTCGGTCTGGGGTACGAGTATACATGGGAAGAATTCAAAAACTGGTCACCGCTATGGCACAGTCATCACTACCTCCTGGAATAGCCGATACCTCATCTGGA
Organism: Nicotiana undulata; assembly: GCA_005239495.1. Taxonomy (NCBI): domain Eukaryota; kingdom Viridiplantae; phylum Streptophyta; class Magnoliopsida; order Solanales; family Solanaceae; genus Nicotiana; species Nicotiana undulata. Next base: position 15,148 of record ML275528.1, on the reverse strand, counting down.
GCAGACCTTCAAGTAGGCCGACATCGTCTATGGATGAGATGAAAAGGAAGCACTTGCAGCGATGAGGAATTTATTTTTGAAAGACAGTGATATGGATTTCTGTGTCGTTCTCGAGGAGGAGAGGGAGGAAGGCCCTTCCGTATAGGCAGTAAGCAAGGGAACATATCTCAAGAACTGGTATATCAGGACCACCAAACCCCGCCGAGCCTCAGGGTACCAAGGCTAAAAACAAGCATTGTTTACTATTTTATTTACTAAACGATTTCCCTTTTCTGCATTTTTCAATTCCCGCAGTAAGATCTTCAATGTTCAAAATAAGTTATTCAATTTACCAAAGCATTTTCAATTTTTCCGATATTTATTGTTACCGTTTTCTCTCATTACTTTATCTATAAAGCATTACTATTACTTTACTTGATGAACCGATGACTGTGACGTGCAATGAGGCAACTGATACGCTCAATTTACACCTTAAAAGAATGTAAGCGATCGTTGTCAAATATAGTAACCCAAAAAGGTTGGGGTCGAATCCCACAGAGAACAATATGAGGGCGTTTAGGAATGCTAGAGAATTATCACTTATCGTGCAGTGCCAAACAAATATGATTTTGGGTTTTTGATAATCGTTTATAACTAAATGCTAAAATATAAACTAACCTAGAAAGCAATTAAAATGATCGATGGCAACAAGTATCGATGCTTCGGGTATTACACTCGAGTAACGATCCAATGTATTTCACGATTTTACAAATATGAGCGGGTAATGTTAATTAGCCACGGATAACATTTCTTAATTAGCTTTTCCCAAAGACTAACAAGACTTCCTAATTGAATTATCCCTAACCCAATTAGGAGATTAAGCACTTCCGAGTTTGGCTACAAGTAGTTCAATCCTATCCCTAGGTAGAATCTATAAAATGAGGGTTAAATCCTCAAGTTCTTGTTAATTAATCTTTCCCAACCCCAAATAATCTTTTCCAAAACTAATTCGGAGTTAATGGGCGAGTCCTAGGGTTAGCTAATCCCTTTGGAAACATTAAAGAACAAGAATAATTAAAATAACAAACACCCACTTCACAAATATATGAAAATCATTCAATACATAAGCACAACAAGGTATTTAATCCACACTTTAAACATGAATATTCCCATAAACCATATTCAAGTGTTGGAAAAATACTACACACTTAGATATACAATACAAAGCAAGGAAATGAAGAAATAAACACAAATGGGTAAAGAAAACTTCACCACAATGTCGAAATCTACAAATCCAAAGTGTGTGTGCAAACCCACAAATCAATACTTGTTATTCTCTACTCAAAATATATTTACAAAGCTCAAAATATATCCCCAATATTATGTTCCTGCCAAAAAGCCCCTAGATGTCCCCAAAAAATGGCTGCTAGGTCGAGTATATAAAAGTTGAAGTTGGAAAAATGTGATTTTACACCTTTTTCCAAATATGATGCCCGACTACCGCACCTGCGGAAGATTCATCGCAGGTGCGATTCCGCAGGGGCAGAATATTTCTCGCAAGTGCGAGTTCTGAGTTGTGTCACTTTTCCGCAGGGGGCGGATATCTGGTCGCACCTGCGGTTCCGCAGGTGTGTGAATTTCATCGCAGGTGCGAGATTAGGCTGGTTTGAATTCCATCGCAATTGCGGACATTTGGTCGCACCTGCGGTTCCGCAGGTGCGTAAAAAGCACCGCAGATGCGAGTCTTGTGTGCCTGAGCCAGCTTCGCAGGGGAGACAATTCCTCGTAGGCGCGAGGTCGCGCTTGCATCCTAGAATCCGCAGGTGCGGAATCACTAAAGCCTTTCATGCACATTTTCACCGCTTTTTGTCCAACTTTCAGTCCAATTTAACACCAACCTTCATAGCATCATTTCCCTGAAAATTGAGCAATTATACACTAACAACGACCTCAAATTATCATTTAACAATACAAAATCTAATGAGAAAAGGCTAAAATGAGTGGTAAAATCACCACTCATCAGCAACGCAACAAACGGACATTGATTCAGGCGAAGATGATACCCGACTAAATTGTTAAAGAGGTCGAAGACTTTGAAAATAGACCTAAGTCCAACATGGATGAGACTGAGGTTGTCAACCTGGGAGATTTAGAAAACGTCAAGGAAACACACATCAGTATCCATTTGTCACCGTCAGAGAAGAAAAGGTATAGAGAGTTTCTAAAGGAGTATGAGGACATATTCGCCTTGTCATATGACGACATGACTGGTTTCAGTACGTCCATTGTGGCCCACAAACTGCCGACCAATCCGACATCTCCACCGGTAAAGGAAAAGCTAAGAAAGTTCAAACCTGACATGAGTTTGAAAATCAAAGAAGAAGTTACCAAGCAGATCAACGCCTAAGTTCTCCGGGTGGTTGAGTACCTGACATGGTTAACCAATATCGTACATGTGCCAAAGAAAGACGGGAAGGTCAGAGTCTGTGTCGACTACCGGGATCTCAACTGGGCCAGTCCGAAAGATAACTTCCCCTTGCAAAACATACGCATTCTAATTGACAACTGCGCGAAACATGAGCTACAGTCCTTCGTATATTGCTTCGCTGGTTATCATCAAATTTGGATGGATGAGGAAGATGCTGATAAAACAACGTTCATCACACCCTGGGGAGTGTACTGTTACAAGATGATGCCGTTCAGTTTAAAGAATGCGGGGGCCAGCTACATGAGGGCCATGACTACCATATTCCATGACATGATTCACAAAGAGACCGAGGTGTATGTGGATGACGTCATTGTCAAATCAAAGAAAGTTGTTGATCACATGGAGGATTTGAGGAAGGTTTTCAACAGGTTTAGAAAATATAATCTGAAGTTGAACCCCGCTAAGTGTGCATTCGGGTTTCCTGCTAGGAAATTGCTAGGATTCATTGTGAGCCGCCAGGGAATAGAATTAGATCCGTCAAAGGTCAAAGACATTTAAGAACTACCTTCGCCAAAGAACAAGAAAGATGTCCTGAGGTTCTTGGGGAGGCTCAATTACTTCAGCCGATTCATAGCACAGTCTACAGTCATCTGTGAGCCGATCTTCAAAATGCTAAGGAAGGACGCTGTGACTAAGTGGACCGAGGATTGTCCAAAAGCTTTCGACAGAATCAAGTAGTATATATCCACACCGCCGGTCTTGGTACAACCTGAGCCAGGTAGACCCCTGCTACTCTACCTTTCCGTATTGGATGGAGCTTTCGGTTGCGTTCTGGGGCAACATGATGAAACAAGAAGGAAAGATCAAGCCATTTACTATCTCAGTAAGAAGTTCACTCCGTATGAAGCCCGGTATTCTTTGTTGGAACGCACTTGCTGCGCTTTGACTTGGGTCGTGCAGAAGTTGAGGCACTACTTCTGTGCCTACACAACATATCTCATATCAAGGATGGATCCATTGAAGTACATCATTCAGAAGCCCATGCCCACTGGAAAGCTAGCAAAGTGGAAAATCCTGATGAGTGAGTTCAACATTACTTATGTGACTCAAAAAGTGGTCAAAGGACAGGCGCTGGCAGACCATCTTTTTGAGAATCCTGTGGACGGAGAATATGAACCCCTGAAAACGTATTTTCCTGATGAAGAGGTATCATTCGTAGGAGAAGAAATTGTAGAATCCTACGACGATTGGAGGATGTTCTTTGATGGCGCAGCAAACTTCAAAGTAGTCGGTATTGGAGCAGTCTTAATATCGGAAACAGGTCAGCATTATCCGGTATCCGCCAAGCTCATGTTCCCCTGCACCAACAACATGGCAGAATACGAGGTCTGTATCTTAGGGCTCAACATGGCCATTAACATGAACGTCCAGGAGCTGTTAGTGATTAGTGACTCAGACTTATTGGTACATCAAGTATAGGTCGAATGGGCAACCAAGAATTCCAAGATACTACACTATCCACATCATGTTCAGGAGTTGAGGAAGATGTTCACAAATATAGAGTTCCGGCATGTCCCCAGAATCCAGAATGAGTTCGCGACCGCATTGTTTGTCAGTTCAGAGTTCCAGAATCAGTCATCACCGACAATGGTTCTAATCTCAGCAGTGACTTGATGAAAGCCATGTGTGAAACATTCAAGATCAAACACAATAACTCCGTAGCCTACAGACCTCAAATGAATGGAATTGTAGAAGCTGCCAACAAAAACATCAAGAAGATACTAAGGAAGATGATAGAAAGGCAAAAGCAATGGCATGAGAAGTTATCATTTGCCTTACTGTGATATCGCACCACAGTCCGCACATCAACCGGGGCAACCCCCTACATGCTGGTTTATGGTACAAAGGTTGTTATTCCTGCCGAAGTTGAGATTCCATCTTTGAGAATACAAGAAGCTGATAAATTATAGAGAGGAGAGAGTGGGTTCTAGAGACTTCATCAAATTTGATCCTGCATCACTACTCAAGCTTGGAACTAATCTACTAGGACACAAATTTCTTCACTCAAAGAGGTAAGATTCTACAACACCAACCTTAATTTCTTGATTTTTGTTAGAATGAAACATGGTTAGGTGAGTTCATGAAGATGGGGGTAGGACTCCTGCATGCATGTAACCAACTAACCATAATCTAGTAAAGGAATGGGTTAGAGTAAGCTTTCACTAAAAAGAGGCCGTTTAGTCTAAAGAACACCTAGTGTTTGATTGAATGCTCAAGTAAGTTCAAGTCATGATCATTAATCCTAGTTCTAAGCTCAATTGTGCCACATTGTGAATTAGATTGAAGGTGCTAGAAGGTCCGGTGAATCGTGGTAGAAAGTAAGGAAAATTACCAAATCAAGGTATGTATGGCTAACTTTAAACTTCATACTATAAACTTGTTGGTGCCAAAGATGTACGGTATGTATTCCCTTGTTTGATTCTTTGGGTTCCCATAGCAATATGATATTTGAATGTGTGAATTATGATCATCATGCTCCTTATTGTACTATGGGTCTGAAACTCTCTTATGTGATGGTTTTGGTTGATATGAAGGATGAATATATGATATGGTTGAAGAGAGGAAACTAACCTAAAAAGGTTGAATATACCCAAAGGCCAAGAACTTGAACTAAGTGATGAAATGATATGAAATTGGAATCAAAAGGTTGAAATGATATGAGATGTGAATCAAAAGATTGAGGCGATATGAAATGTGAAATAACAGATTTAAAAATGATCGGGGAATGTCCTAGAGTGAGATGGCTTAGTCGATCGGGCAGTGATCGGACTCCATGATGTACACATGGTGGTATATATATATTGAAAGTATGATATTGATAATGTCTCATTTCCAAGTGGGATGGCTTAGTCGATCAGGCAGAGATCGGACTCCATGATGTACACATGGTGGTATATATATATTGAAAGTATGATATTGATAATGTCTCATTTCCAAGTGGGATGGCTTAGTCGATCAGGCAGAGATCGGACTCCGTGTGATAACGACGCGGTGGTAATAATGAAAGTATGATAATTAAAATGTACCACTAGTTCAAATGAGATGGCTTAGCCGATCGGACTCAATGTAATAACAACACGGTGGTACATTTTGAATGTCTCACCTAGGTTGGCTTAGCCGATCGGGCAGAGATCAGACTCCATCTAACAACGACACAGTGGTTTAGTGAAAGAAATAACATTTGGCTTAAAAAGATTATTAACCAAAAGAAGGCAAAACGGAAGAGGAAACATGGTAACTCTTATTTGTGCTTGTGAAATCCCCTTACTTTGGTGAATTGCTATTTGAGGCTTCTATATGTATCATTGCATGTTTGATGTTTATTCTATATAGAGTAGAGTTTGTTCACACATACTAGTACTATTCAATGGTACTAACGTCCCTTTTGCCGGGGGTGCTACGTTTTTTAAAATGGATGTAGGTAGTTCTGTAGCAGGTAGCGCCGACTGTCGATAGTGGTTCTTTCTTCTCCTCCCTTCAGCAGTTCTGGTGAGCCCCATCTTCTCCCGGGGCCGTGTGTAGTTCATGTTGACTCCTTTTGTATATGTTGTCCCTTTTGAGTTATAGACGGGGCCTTGTCGCCGGCAGGTCTATGTACATTTCTCCAAACTCTTTGAGGCTCCGTAGACACTATGTGGGTTGTATATATATTTTGGGTAGTTGTTGGGTTACTCGCAACCATGATTCTGTATCGTAAATACTATAATTAGTTTGTATGTTTTTAAAGATCTAATGTTGATAATGGTAAAAGAGGAAAATGGACTTAATGTTATGCAATTATGCTTTTGATTTTTTTCTTGTTAATTCATGAAATTAATGTATGCCATAAACACGGGGGAGAAACGATTCGGGTAGGAAAGGCTAATCAATGTGGCTTGACCGGGTTCACTCGGTTAGGCGCCGGTCCCGTCCATCGATTTTGGGGCATGAAAATTACTATGTTTTTGATATATTTGGGATGTAAGTGTGATGACCCAAAAGGTCATCCTAAGTAATTCCAGCTATATCTGTGTTTCGAGGCCCTGAAAACCTCCGTTAATGTCACCTCGATATGCATGTGCAGCCCGGGCGTGTAGCCGGGAAGTTCTTATGTTGAAATTTGATGAAAATGGAATTTTATGATAATTAAATGAATAAAGTTGACTTTGGTCAACATTTTTGGTAAACAGACCCGGACCTGTGATTTGACGGCCCTGGATGGTCCGTAGGAAAATATGGGACTTAGGCGTATGCCCGGAATCGAATTCCGAGGTCCCAAGCCCGAGAAATGAATTTTTAAAGAAAATTATTTTCTGAAAATAATAAAGGATTTTGATAACGAATTATTATGTGAAAACCGTGTTACCAGGACCGTATTATGGTTTCGAAGCCCGAAACAGGTTTATTATATGTTATGTGACTTATCTGTGAAATTTGGTGTAAAACGAACTTGAAATGACGTGGTTCGGTTTAAAATCGGATAAGTTAAGCCTTATGAAGTTTTAAGAAATTTCTATGAGTTTTGAGGTTTAATTTGTTGATTTTGATGATATTGTGATGATTTAAAAGCTTGAATAAGTATGTAGGATTGTTTTGGGAGTCGTGTGTGTTTTTGGTTTTCAGCCCGAGGGCTCGGGTGAGTTTCGGGTAGCTAACGGGGTGTAAAAATGTTAGAAAAATCTGGTTTTTCTTCAGCTGTTGATGTCCGGTGTTTTTGTCTATGCGATCGCATAGAAGGGGCTGCGATCGCATAGTGTTGAGAGGGGGAAGGGGGTCTGAGTCCTTGTGCGATCGCATGGGTGGGTCCGCGATCGCAGTTTAGAAAATCCAGGTGATTTGCGATCGCATTCTTTCTTCGCGATCGCATAGAGGTATAGGATGTTTGGGCGGGGGCTGGCCAGGTACTCTACGCGATCGCAAGGTCTAGTTCGCGATCGCACAGGGTGGGGTCCTTGGTCTATGCGATCGCAATCACTTCTTCGCGATCATAGTGAGGGGGGATCTCATGCTCTTCTTCGCGATCGCATTCTTTCAGCCGCGATCGTAGTGCGTGGGAACCAGACTCTCCGCGATCGCAATCCCACTCCCGCGATCACGATGAACATTTTTGCCCAGTTATTTAAAAGGCCAAAAATAGAATGTTCATTACGGGAATTCCATATTTTACACCATCTTCTTCCTCTCCAAGCCCCATTGACGACCTCTAAGCCCTTCTACCTCCATAACCACTTGGGTAAGTGACTTTCACTCTAAATACTTCCATTTTCCTTAATCAAACAATAGAATCTAGGTCTAATCATGAAATCAAAGTAGGAAGTTGGGGATTTTAGGTAGAGTTGGGTTTTTGAGAAATTTGGGTGATTCAACCTTAATTTGGGGTCGAATCGTAACACAAATTATATATTCTAACTCGTGGGGTTATGGGTGATCGGGTTTTGGTCTGAGCCTTGTGTTTGGACCAAGCGGGCCCGGGGTCAGATTTCGGAATCTTAGGAAGAATGCTTTGAAATAAATAATTAGGCTATGGGTTTGATTTATTGAGCCATTATTGATATACTTGGGTTGATTGTGTCCAGATAATACCGTTCTGGAGTCAGATTTTAAAGGAAAGGCTGTGATTGAGGCTTGACTTGCATTTTCGGAGCCGAGGTAAGTGTTTGGCCTAACCTTAGCTTGAGGGATTAGGTATAGAGTCTTATTTGTATGTGTAATTCATGTCCAACGTATAGGCGTGGTGACGAGTGCCTATATGTTGCGGTCAAGCATACTGTGAGTCAATTGTGATGAAACTTACTGTGTTCTTAATATTCTCCGCACTTTGAGTAATTTGTGATTTAGAAGTGATGCCTTGATGTTGTTTCATGACGCGGGGAGTTATTGAGTTATTTGTTCAGTTGAGACTTACATTGTTGAAATTGTATTTCTGATGCGAGGTTTGTTATAGCTGAGACCCTTGTCGGGCATTTGTTGAGTTTGTAATTGATGATGTCTCCTTGCCGGGACAATAAAATTGTATTGAGTATTTCCATGCACTTGAGACTGCTTAGTGTTGACTTGTACATTATATTGTTGCTTTGTTTATTATTTGTCGCACGAGGGGACATGCCGTGCTGACTGTTTGTTACTCTTCACACGAGGGGACATTCTGTGCCGAGTGTTATTATATATGCACGAGGGGACATTCCGTGCCAAGTGATTTGTGAGGTTGTGCACGATGGGACATTCCGTGGCGAGTGTTATTATATATGCACGAGGGGACATTCCGTGCCGAGTGATTGTGAGGTTATGCACGAGGGGACATGCCGTGCCTTTTTGTTGTTCATTATCTGTTTTGAGAAGTTAAATTCCTGCCTTTATCTTTACATTTCAGTTATTACCCTGTTCTACCGTACTAGCATTTTGTTGCCCCTTTTACCCCCAGCATGTTCTCCCTGTATCTGTCTTACTTGCTTATTTTCGTCGATATTCTCCTGTTATTATATAAAATTGCAAAGGTACATATATTATTGTCGGTCTTAGCCTCGTCACTACTTCGCCGAGGTTAGGCTCGGCACTTACTCAGTACATGGGGTCGGTTGTACTGATGCTACACCTGCACTTCTTTATGTTGTGCAGACTACGCAGCCGGACCCGGTGATCACTGACGGTCGGAGCATCTCATCAGTTCATACAGGAGACATCGAGGTAGACCCGCAGACGTTCGTGGGCCTTGGCGTCACCTTCTACTCTTCACTTTCAGCTCTGTCTTACTTTATATTTCAAAGACAGTCCTACGTACTTATTTTCAGATCTTTTGTTTTTAGTAATCTCTTAGACAGTTCATGAGTATGTGACACCAGTTCTGGGATTTGTATATGGGTTTTACTTTGAAATTGCTATGTTATTTTTGGCTATTTGTTAACCTTCATATTGTTGACCATCGATGCTTTAGTTATCTTATCTGTGTTAGTTGTTAATGAATTTCATTTAGTTCAAATGTTGGCTTGTCTAGCGGGTTCAACGTTAGACGCAGTCATGGCCCGAAGGTGGGATTTCGTGTCCTGACAAGTTGGTATCAGAGCTCTAGGTTGCTTAGGTCTCACAACTCACGGACAAACTCGGTAGAGTCTGAGGGATCGGTACGGAGACGTCTATACTTATCCCAGAGGCTACAAAGTTAGGAATAACTTCACATCTTTCATTCTCTGTCGTGCTAGTTGAATTCTGAATGCTAATTGAGTCTCTATTTTACTCTCTCACAGATGGCGAGAACGCGTGCTTCCTCATCGACCGACCAACAGCCTTATCCTCCTATTACAGCTCCTACGAGGGGCCGAGGCCGAGGCCGTGCTAGAGGCCGAGGCATAGCTAGGGCAGCAGCTCCAGTAGAGGACCCACATGTAGACTTTTCCGGTGAGGTTCCTACTCAGACAGTCCCAGTTGGACCAGCTCAGGTCACAGAAGGGTTCATTGCCACCCCAGTGCTTCAGGGCGCTCTAGTTCGCTTAGTGGGACTCATGGAGAGTGTGGCTCAGGCCGGTCTCCTTCCTACTGCACCATCTAGATCTCAGGCTAGGGGAGGGACCCAGACTCCTGCTATTCATACACCAGAGCAGTTTGCCACTCAGTTCCAGACTTCGGCACCTCAGACGACCGGAGTAGCTCAGTCGGGTAATGTGGCACCAGACGTTAAGGGAGCAGCCATGTCAGCAGACGCTCAATGGATGTTGGACCGGTTCACCAAGTTATTCACTACTACATTTACTGGTGCACCATCAGAGGATCCCCAGGATTATTTAGACAGTTGTTACGAGGTCCTTCGGAACATGGGTATTGTAGAGTCCAATGGAGTTGATTTTGCTATATTTTATCTTTTTGGCACCGCCATGACTTGGTGGAGAGATTACTGCTTGACCAGACCAGCTGGGTCTGCACCTCTGACTTGGGCTCAGTTCTCCGAGTTGTTCTTGGGGAAGTTCCTTCCAGTTACTCAGAGAGAGGATCTTCGGAGGCAGTTTGAGCGTCTACAGCAGGGCTCTATGTCCGTCACTCAGTACGAGACCAGGTTCATTACGCTGCCAGGCATTGCATTATGATACTTCCCACTGATCGGGAGAGGGTTCAGAGGTTTATTGAGGGTCTAGCTTAGCCCATCAGGCTTCAGATGGCCAGAGAGATGGTTACTGATATCTCCTTCCAGGATGCAGCCGATGTGGCTAGGCGCATTGAGATGGTATTATCCCAGGGTGGTGGACGGGGATCTGACAAGATACCTCGTCATTTCGGCCATTTCAGTGGTGCCTCATCTGGAGGCAGAGATCCTTTTGGCAGAGGTCGTCCTACTAGGCCTTATCAGTTGGCACTCCAGGTATCCCGCAGTGCACCTTCAGCGTCCATCAATGCACCGCCGATCAGAGCTATCAGAGTGGTCATTATGGTCGTCAGGCACAGTTCCAGGGTCAGCATTCTCAACAACTGAGGTATTGCTTCACTTGTGGTGGTATGGGGAATATTTCGAGGTTTTGCCCCCGAGGTTTTGGTGGTTCTTAGTATCAGGGTTCCCGTGCCATGGTTCCCGCATCAGGTGCACCCTCACCCCCTCAGCCAGCTAGGGGTGGTGGTCGTGGTGCCACAGGTGGAGGTTAGACTCATAGAGGTGGCGGGAAAACCATGAGGGGTAGAGGTCATCCCGTAACAGGTAGACCCAGATATGTACAGGTTGGAGGGACTAAGTTCCGGTGTTATTCTTTTCCTGCTCGTCCAGATGCTGAGGCTTCTGATGCAGTTATTATAGGTGCGATTTCAGTTTGTAGCCGAGAGGCTTTGGTGTTATTTGATCCGGGTTCTAAATTCTCCTATGTGTCTTCATATTTTTCCCCTTATTTGAGTATGCCCCGTGATTCCTTAGGTACTGTTGTACATGTGTCTACACCGGTGGGTGATTCTATAGTGGTAGATCGAGTCTACCGTGCTTGCGTAGTAGCTATTGGTTGTCTGGAGACTCAAGTTGATCTTTTGCTTCTTGATATGGTTGATTTTGATGTTATAATGGGGATGGATTGGCTATCTCCCTATCATGCTATTATAGACTGTCATGCCAAGACAGTGATCTTGGTCTTGCCAGGTGTGCCTCATTTTGAGTTGAGAGGTACTCCTAGTCATTCTTCTGGTAGGGTTATTTCTTATATGAAGGCTCGGCGCATGGTCGAGAAGGGTTGTTTGGCCTATTTGGCTAATGTTCGTGATTCTAGTGTTGATGTTCCTTCTATAGAGTCGGTGCCCGTGGTTCGTGAATTTCCAGAGGTATTCCTTGCTGACCTGCCGGGTATGCCACCCGACAGGGATATTGATTTTTGTATTGAGCTAGTTGAGGGCACTCAGCCCATTTCTATTTCCCCGTATCGTATGGCTCCGCCAAAGTTGAGGGAGTTAAAGGAGCAGTTACGGGATTTGTTGGATAAAGGCTTCATCAGGCCTAGTGTTTCACCTTGGGGTGCTCCAATATCGTTTGTGAAGAAGAAAGATGGCTCAATGAGGATGTGTATTGACTACCGGCAGTTGAATAAGGTTACTATCAAGAACAAGTATCCTTTGCCGAGGATTGATGACTTATTTGATCAGCTTCAGGGTGCTACGGTGTTCTCTAAAATAGACTTGAGGTCTGGTTATCATCAGCTGAGGATTAGGGCTTCTGATGTGCCTAAGACAGCTTTTCGCACTCGTAATGGGCATTACGAGTTCTTGGTCATGTCGTTCGGGTTAACCAATGCCCCTGGT
>MDKH01211267.1:0-20956 GCA_005239495.1 Nicotiana undulata | reverse complement strand
TTAATTTTGGTAAGTTTTGATCTGGGCCGTTGATTTGAATTAATCAACGGCTCAGATTGAAACTGGGGATTGGGTCAGGTATTTAGGAATTGGGCCTTGGGTTGTTGGGTCAATTTAATTGGGCTGTGGGTTTGGGTAAATAAGACAGAAATTGAAATTAAGAAATGGCTATAAGTTAAATACCCATTAAAATAGATAAATAATTAAATAAAATAGATAATAATTATATAAAAAATGATATTGAGGTTAAATAAATACAATTAAGGTAATTAGCTTATATAAAAAATATAAAATGGCAAATCAGTGATTAAAATGGTATAAAATATACGGTTAGGCTATAATTTTAAAATTGTTGTAATTATAATTAAATGATGCCAAAATTTGCTAATTTATGAAAGAATTAAATCCTGACAGGACTATAATGGTATATTGAGCTAAGAAATAATTTGAAATCATTTGTAATGCGATTTTATGAATAGTTATTGCATATAAAACACTAAATAAAAAATTTGGTAAAATTATGGGAAAATGCCAATTATTATGAAAAGTGATTTTGAGGTATATATGCAAGTCTGAAAATAATTTGAGAAAAAATTGGGTATCAACATTGGCTTGGGTGCAGAATGGTTGTAGTGAGAATTGAAACACTTAGTCTCTAAAAGTAGCTTTAGATTTGGAAAAGTCAACTAGGAGTTGACTTATTGGTAAATGACCTTGGAATGCAGATTTTATGGCTCGGATAGCTTCGTTAGGTGATTTGGGACTTAGAAGTGTGTTCGGAATATTTTTGTGATGTCCGGTGTAGAATTAGGCTTGAATTGGCGAAAGTTAGTTTTTGGCGAATTCCGGTCGGCGGTGGGAAATAGGCTAGAGGTCGGAATGGAATTACGGAAGTTTGAACAGGTTCGTAATAGCATTTTGGATAGGTGTGCAAAAATTTCAGGTCAATCGGACGTGTTTTGGTTGGTTTCGGCATCGTTGGTGGAATTTAGGAATTTCAAAGTTCATAGGCTTGAATTTGATGTGATTTCGGTGTTTTGATGTTATTTTGGGTGTTCCGAGGGTGCAACTAAGTTTGAATGATGTTACGGGATATGTTGGTATGTTTGGTTGGGGTCCCGAGGGCCTCGGGATTGATTTCGGATGGTTAACGGGCACTTTTGGTCTTAAGAAGTTTGTTGTTTTCTGGTGTTACAGTAGCTGGTGTCCCTTCATCGCGATCAAATGGCTATAGCCGCGATCGCGTAGAGTAATTTGAGGCCAGGACATTTTTTGTGAATCATCGCAAGAGTAGGAGTGTGATTGCGTAGGTGAGAGGTGGTGGTCAGTGCGGTCGCGTGGGTCTTAGCGCCATCGCGTAGAGATAGAGCAGCCCGTGTGGGAGCTGGTTAGTTATGCTACGCGGTCGCGTCGTTAGGACTACGATCGCGTTGGGTTGGGGCTTATTGAATCGCGATCGCGTGGTGTTATTCGCGATCACATAAGGTTAAATTGTGAGACTGGGAAATTGTTCTTCGCGATCGCGACCTGATGTCTGTGATCGCAATGAAGAATTAACTGGGCAGTATAAATTAAACCCATCCGCGACCTTTGCCCACTTTTCCACCATTTTTGAATGGGAATAGAGCTTTTGAAGAGGGAAACGATTGTTCTTCATTGAGGTAAGATTTTTGGACTCATTAACTCGATTAGGTGTGATTAAAGAACTTATTAACATCGGTTAATTAAGGGAAATCAGTGGAAAATGGAGAAACTAGGGCTTGAGTTTAAGAGACCTTTTAGGGGTGATTTACTTCGTCGTCTCTCTTCGATTTTTCAGAGATTTTTCAAGAGTTTGGTAGTACTTTTGAGGGGTCATTTGGACTCCGATTTCAAAGTTCTTTATATGTACAGACTCGTGAGATGACAAGGATCGTCTTGGTATAAAGTTTGTCGAGTTCCGAGACGTGGGCCCGGGGGTCGGGTTTGACCAATTTTGGCATTTTTGAGTATTTTTGATAAATTTCAATTGGGTTTTATTCCTTGGCATATTATAATGGTATAAATCTGATTTTTGGTAGATTTGGATCACTCGGAGGCCGAATTTAAAGGCAAGGGAACTGTGGAGTAGTGTTTTAGCCGGTTTTGAGGTAAGTAACGTTTCCAAACTTGGAACTGAGGGTTCGAAACCCCAAATTATCTGGTATTTGATGTTAATTAAGGTGACATACGTGCCAAGTGACGGGCATGCGGGCGTACACCGAATGTTGTGGCTTGGCTCATCCCATGGCACTGCCTAATGGTTGTTTCAGGCTAATACTTGTGATGTGAAGGTTGTATTTACCTTGAACATATTAGAAATCATGCTAAGTATAACTGCTAAGGCTTCACGCCAATATGTTCAGACCAGAATGGTCAGTTATTGTTGTCTCTATCTGTGACTATTTGCTTTAATGTACTCAGTCCTGTTATAGCATATGTTTCATGCCTCAGTCTCAGTGTTGTTAGTTTATTTATATGTTATCATTGTTTGGGACTGATTCTTATATCTGTGAGCCTTGTGAATGAGACTGGAAAGTACGGACTGAGTGAGGCCGAGAGCCTGTTGTTGAGACAGTTATGAGATCGGACTGCACACCGTAGCGATCCCCGAATCAAGCCTTGGTTGGCTTGATATGGCGCTTGGGCTTATAGGAGCCCCTCCGGAGTCTTTACACCCCCAGTGAGCGCACATATATTGAGGTATGGATCTTCCCTGGGCATGGATCTTGTCTGAAGTTATTGACATATTGAGGGATGGATCATCCCTGGACATGGATCTTGTCCGAGTGATATGTTCTGGAGATGGATCTTCTCCGTGGGGCTGGACTGGCTTTTTTCTTCAGTACTAGGTGACTACGTCACTTGTGTTTATGTATAATCAGGGATGGACTTTCCTTGGGCCTGAAGGCCAATTCTAGTACTGAGTGGACTTCCTTATGAGAGTTTGGGGTACTGTGTACATATCATTTCTGATTCCTTATGATCATATGCTGGTATGTAGATTGTACAGACATAATTAGCGCATCTTTGTTTATTTTCCTTTATATTACTGTCATGTACAAGTTTATATGTTGTTGTTCATGAATATCGTAGGTTTAGTCCGTCACTACCTCTCAGCCCATAGTTTGGGTTCGTTATTTCTGAGTTGGTGTACTCACGTTACCCCCTGCACCTTGTGTGCAGATCCAGGTACATCGGGACCCGACTCTGGTCATTGAGTAGCTGACAGTTTTCATCAGAGTTGTCGAGGTAGCAGCTGGCGACCGTGATCTCGTCATCTCTTTCCATTCTACCTGTCGTTATTTACTTTTCAGACTATGTTGTCCATTCCTCTTTTATTTACATTAGGTTTTAGCAGCTCATGACTGTGTGACGCTGGATCCGAGATTGTAGGATTTAAGTTTTGGTTCATATATTGTTTCAACTTCAGATTTATTATTGTTATTATCTTCAGACTTTTTAAGAATGATATTTCTCTGGTAGTCGAATCTAGATTAGAGATAGATAGGTGGTTGGCCTGGTTCCACGATAGGCGCCATCACGACTCCGAAATTGGGTCGTGACAGAATCCGTACGCCGAACTGAGCCAGTACCAGAGAGGTCGAATGTCAGTGAATCGGGGACTGACCCCATAATAATGAAGATGCTCGAGGAGCTCACCAAAAAATTGAGTCAGGAGAGAAGAAAATTATGGCAAATAATAAGAAAGTAGAAACGTACAACTCCCAAATTATCAGATACCCGGGGCACCGCCAATTTTGAAAGGAATGGATTCGAAGAAATTTGTACAGAAGTCGTTTCCTCCAAGTGCGCCTTGGAATCCCATTACCAAAAAGTTTCGTATGCCGGATATACCTAAGTATAATGGGACCACCGTCCCAACAAACATGTCACCTCCTTTACATGCGCCAACAAAGGTAATGATTTGGAAGATGACGAGATCGAATATGTTCTATTAAAGAAGTTCGAAGAGACTCTATCGAAGGGAGCAATGATTTGGTATCACAATCTGCCACCAAATTCCATCGACTCATTTGCCATGTTAGCAGATTCTTTTGTAATGGCACATGTCGGGGCCATAAAGGTTGCGACAAGGAAATCAGACCTTTTTAAAGTAAAACAGAAGGATAATGAAATTCTTGGGGAGTTCGTGTACTGATTTCAAATGGAACGCATGGAGGTTCCACCAGTCACAAATGATTGGGATGTTCAAAATTTCGCTCAGGGGTTGAATGAACGAAGTTATATAGTGTCACGTCAACTGAAGAAAAATTTGATTGAATATCTGGCGGTGACGTGGGCCGATGTACATAATCGGTACCAATCGAATATCAGGGTTGAGGATGACCAATTAGGAACTCCTTCCAGTTCAGTATATCCGAACAGGTCCGCAACCAGAAATCAGAGGGACGTCGATAGGGAACCTCGGTCTAACAAAGACCAACATCAACCATACATCGCAGATCGCATGAACAACATCCCAGGATGCAATTCCACCCAAAATGATTGAAGAAGTGATCGAGGACTTATGAGAAAAAGTGGTGTTGATAAGCATGTCGATCCTGTAGAGGCACCTCGATTGTCGGAGTATAATTTTAATGCCGACGCATCAGGTATTGTATCGCAATTGGACGAATCAAAGATACTAGATGGCCCAGGCCCATAAGACCGATCCTTCCCGAAGAAACCCCGATATGATGTGTAGGTATCACATCACACATGTCCACAAAACCGAGGATTGTAGGAAACTAATAGAGGAGGTAGTCTGTCTATTCAACGAGGGCCACTTTCGAGAGTTCTTAATTGATCGAACCAAGAATCATTTCAGAGAAAGGGACGCCAACAGGAAAAATGAACATGAAGAGCCATAACATGTAATCCATATGATCGTTGGCGGGGTCGATATTCCACAAGGGCCCGTGTTCAAATGCAATAAGGTATCAATTACTAGGGAAAACCGTCGCCGAGATTATGTGCTAGAAGGCACCGTATCATTCAACGATGAGAAAACGGAAGGAATTTCTCAACCCCACAATGACGCTCTGGTAATTTCTATCTTTATGAATAAAGTTCAAGTTAAGCGTGTTTTAGTGGATCCAGGTAGTTTGACAAATATCATCTGATCAAGGGTCGTGGAGCAGCTCGGCCTACAAGACCAAATTATGCACGCAGCTCGGGTCCTGAACGGTTTCAAGTTTCAACATGGCCAACGAAACGACTGAAGGAGAGATCATTTTACCAATGTGGCTAGAACTATTCAAGAAACCAAGTTCCATGTAATTGAGGGCGATGTGAGGTACAACGCCCTACTCGAGAGGGCATAGATTCAAAATATGAGGGCAGTCCCTTCAACTCTCCACCAAATGATGAAATCCTGACACTGGACGAGGTGAAAATAGTATATGGGTAGCATTATGCTGCAAAGGAAATGTTCGCAGTCGATGAGGTGATACCAATATCGGCACTTTCGACGTCAAAGGGATCATACATCAAAGAAAAACAAGAGACCAAATAGCAACCACAGCCACCAACCTCGACTGAATCGGAGAAACAGGGAATGGCAGAAAAAGACGACGATCTTTGGAACCCTCGGACCTTCGTCGTTCCCGAAGATTCTGACGCCACCAAATCAACAGTTGAAGAGCTGGAACAGGTTATCTTGATCGAGTACCTGCCCGAACAAAAGATATACCTGGGTACGGGGTTAACCCCCAAACTCAGGAAAAAACTCATTAAATTTCTTATTGATAACATGGATTGTTTTGCTTGGTCCCACTTAGACATGACAGGGATCCCACCAGAGATAACGACACATCGATTGAGTCTAGACCCGAAGTTCAATCTAGTGAAACAAAAGAGAAGGACCCAGTTCGAGGTAAAAACACGTATTCATCAAGGGCGAGGTAACTAAACTTCTCAAAATAGGATACATTTGGGAAGTAAAATATCCTGAATGGTAAGCAAATGTAGTCGTAGTCGCTAAAAAGGGGAACAAACTTAGGATGTGTGTAGATTATAAGGATTTGAACAAGGCATGCCCTAACGATTCTTTTCCTCTGCCTAACATCGGTAGGATCGATGCCACGGCCGGCCACGAGATCCTTAGTTTTCTCGACGCCTATTCCGGGTACACTCAAATCCAAATGAACCCGTAAGATCAGGAAAAGACTTCATTCATCACTAAGTATGGAATATACTACTATAACGTAATGCCTTTTGGGCTAAAAAACGCAGGTTCTACCTACCTAACACCTAGTAAATAAAATGTTTGAAGAATAAATAGGTAAATCAATAGAAGTATATATTGATGACATGCTAGTTAAGTCCCAACGCGCAAAGGACCATTTGACACATTTGCAGGAAACATTCAAGATACTGAGAAAATACAACATGAAGCTCAACCCCGAGAAATGTGCTTTCGGGGTCGGTTTGGGCAAGTTCCTCGGCTTTATGGTGTCAAATCGGCGGATCGAGATCAACCCCGATAAAATCAAGTCCATTGGAGGCATCACAGTCGTGGACATCATTAAAGTCGTACAAAGGCTGATAGGGTAGATAACTGCCTTAGGTTTGATTCATCTCGAGATCGTCAGATCGGAGCCATAGGTTCTTCTCACTACTAAAAAAGAAGAACAATTTCGCCTGGACCCTGAAATGCCAGCAGACGTTAGAGGAATTAAAACGGCACCTCTCGAGCCCACCATTGCTTCATACTCAAAAGTAGATGAAAAGCTCTACTTATACTTAGTAGTCTCGAAAATCGCGATAAGTGGTGTCCTAGTTCGAGAAGAGCAAGGTACGCAATTGCCTATTTATTATGTAAGTCGAACTCTAGGAGAAGTAGAAACTCGATATCCGCACTTAGAAAAATTGGCACTTGCACTAATAAGCGCCTCTAGGAAGATAAAACCATATTTTCAATGTCACCCAATATGTGTGTTAACCACTTACCCGCTTCGTAATGTTTTTCATAAGCCCAAACTGTCAGGTCGATTGGCCAAATGGGCCGTCAAACTCAGTGGGTACGATATTGAATATCAACCCCGAACGACCATCAAGTCTTAAATTTTAGCAGTCTTCGTGGCCAACTTCACACCAATCCTCGTACCCAAAGTCGAAAAGAAACTTTTGTTAAAATCAGGTACATCATCGGGGGTGTGGACCCTTTTTATAGACGGTGCTTCGAATGTAAAAGGGTCCGGGCTAGGCATCGTTTTGAAGCCACCTACGGGCAACACTATTAGGAAATCTATCAAAACTTCTAAGTTGACTAACAATGAAGCCGAGTACGAGGCCATGATTGCAAATATGGAACTAGCTAAAAGCTTGGGAGCGGAAGTTATCGAAGCCAAATGCGACTTCTTACTTGTATTAAACCAAGCAAACAGAACCTTCGAGGTTCGAGAGGATATAATGCAAAGATATTTGGATAAGCTACATGTGACATTGCATCGTTTTAAAGAATGGACTTTGCAGCATGTGCCTCGAGAACAGAATAGTGAAGTCGATGCCCTTGCAAATCTAGGATCATTAGTTGAGTACGACGAAATCAGCTCGGGGATTGTCGTTCAACTCTCAAAGTCAGTAATCGAATAAGGTCACGTTGAGATAAACTCCACAAGCCTAACTGTTGATACCCAAATTTTCCTCAAATTATTATCAAATTTGCATATATACCTTAAAAATCACTCTCTATAGTAATTGATATTTTTTCATATTTCCGTATTTTTATCAAATTATTTTCCTGTTTATTTAATATTTTTATGCTCCATAATTATTCATAATTATGCATAAATGATATTATAAATGATTTCAAGACATCTTCTTGCTCAATATGTTATTCATAATCCTATTTAGCTCCATTAGAATTTAATTGCTTCGCAAATTGACCAATATTGACATTATTTAGCTAATTTCAGCAACTTTGCGATAATAGCACAAATATACATTTATATCATTTTTAAAAGAAACAGCTGATCATTTTATATTTTTTTATAATAGTTAACTATCTTAATTTCATTTATTTGGTTTTAATTTCATCTTACACAATTATCAGCTATTTTAATTAATTAATTATCTTATTTTTTAGGGTATTTAACATTTAGCCCATTTTTATTTAAATTCTAGCCAACCTTTAACCCAACCCCACCTGACCCAAAACCCACTCTCTAACCCAGCCCAACTAATATCCTACCTGGCCCAACCCTCAAATCAATATGAGCCGTTGATCAATTTAGATCAACGACCCAAATTTCTATTTCCTTAATTAATTCCTAACCAAACCCTCGACCCCTCTCATTCACACCCCTCATTTGCTATCTCTCGTTCTCTCTCTATTTTTCTTTGGTTCTCTCTAGAAGACTCCCTTGGCTTCTCCCCTCCGATGGATTCCGTTCGTCTTCTCCGGTTGGTTCTCTCACCGGAAACCATGGTTCCTCATCATCTCCTGGTTATTTATCCTCCTTGCACCGGTCCAGTGATATCCTAAAGCCCTCAGGCGAACCTGGAGCGGTTCACTCACCTCTCATGGTCCCCATGCCTTTTTCCAGCCTCCCCCGGCCATTTGAGTAGGAACTACAACCTTTCCGGCTTAAGCCGACGACGTCTTTGAGTTTTTCCTACCTCTCTGGGTTCCACGAAACCCTAACCCTATGTCTTTTTTATTTCCTCTAGATCTACGATATTACGAAGTTTCGTTACATGTTCTTCTCTGAAAAAACCCTTCATCTTTAACGATCTTTCATTTCAAAACTAGGGTTTCTTAACCCCTTTAAAAAATGATCCTTCTTCCGATTTTAAGTGTTTTCTACTATGTTTAAACGATTCTCTTATGCTTTTCTTTCTACTTGACTGATTATGCTAAAAGCCCTAATTTTTAGGTTGTCTCTGACTTCCGTATTTGTATGTGTTCCTCATGAATATTTGGTGCTCTCATGCATGTTTTATGTATTCTTGTGATCCTTGCTCTAATTTGTTGTTAGAGTTCTGCTTCTCTACTATTCCTCTAACTGGTCACTTAGGGTTTCTCTGATTTTTGTTCGATATGTGTTATTTATCGTCTAATAAGTCTGATTAGTGGTTTATTGACTTTTTACGTAATACTCTTTACTGGTTTTATGTATCTCCCTCAGACCTGTGGTATTTTCCTAGAATTGTGATTTTGTATATTTTCTTAGAACTCTCCACCGATTTTCGAATATTTCCTTACTTGTGTGATACTTTCCTTAGTTGGTATTGATTCCCTGTGATTGGGATCTCACTCGATATTTTCTTGACTACTTTCCAGAATTGAATTGTGCTCTGTCTTACCTTTTCCGTATATAAACATGTTGTCAATTACTCTCATATACTTTATTCAGTCCTAATTGCATGCTATATACTTTTACTGCTCCCATTAAGGTAAGAATTAGTTTCTAATTGATTCCTTGCCTTATTTAACATAATTTGTGCCCGTTTGAACTATAACTCCCTAATTAAAGGGAGTCCGAGTCTTAATTGATTCTTATTGGTATTAATTCCATAATTTACTGCTTAACTATGATCTCTGCCTTATTTACTACCTAGTTTCAAAACTATATATACTTCTAGTCTTTCAATAACAAGAGGGAACAAGACACACTGTTCTGAGCTCTCTCTTACACACACACACACATATTGTTTTGCTTCTCTTGCTGTTACTTGCAACTCAGTTGGCTGCAAGCCAAAACTGAGTGATTCTATTGTTCTATTGCTCTGCTGCCCTACTATTCTGCTGCATCTACACATTACTGCTCTGCCTCTATTCACTTTGCTGCTCTTCATTTCTCTCATTCAACTGGTATGGTTTCAGTTTAAGCCTACAACATCTAAAACAATATGTTTCTGTCTGTATTAAGACTCCTTATATGTCTCTTATGCTTCTACTTGCGGTTCTGCTGTTTGCCTTGCAAATAGCATGTCTAGTCTGTCTATGTGATCTCCCTTTAGTTCATCATGTTTATTTTGTCTATGTGATCTCTCTTTCCTTTATGTTTAGCATGTCTACTTGTCTATGTGATCTCTTTTCCCCTTCAGTTCAACATGTCTACTTGTCTATGTGATCTCTTTTCCCCTTCAGTTCAGCATGTCCAGTACTTTTCTTATATGTTTCATTATGAATCTGCCTTACCCCTCCCCCCCCCTGATTCCTGACACTACAAGCATGTACTCGTGATACCTAGTTACTATGTAATCCTGAACCTTTCCCTTGAGCTTAATGGGTAACTCTGTCGGGCATCCTCTCAATCTAATGATATTAAACTCTTTGGCATGAACATTTGTGATAGATCATTGATGTAACTAGTTAACTTCTGTAAGCCTTCTCTGATGTTAACTTATGTGCAACTATGCTTTCACAGATGTATTACTTGTCCCCAATTCCCTTTTCCTTGTTTGTGTTTGTTTCCTGAACTATGTATGTTTTCTAAGTTGCTGATTGTCCTGTCTCTTTTCCTCTTCAAACTAGTTTCATAAAACAAACTCTTATGTTGTTAGCTAAAGCTATTTTTCAAAACAATTATGTCAGAAAACTCTTTTCAACTCACTTCCTTCTAAAAACTATGAGCACATCTCACCACTCCTAGTTTCTAAGTTCAGCCCCCTTCGTGTGAGCACTGCCTTGGGGACCATTTGAGTACCCATTGAACTCTGACACACAAGGCTGGCACTCCCGCACTGCACTTACTCATTCCTGGCTAGGGTACCCGGGGTGTGAGCACTGCCTGGGATCCTCTGAGGTCCTTAGGAACTCTGACACACCCTGGTTATAAAAGGTCATGGCATATGGCATTGTTGGATCTGGAGACTTGGGCCTACTGTTAGGCTCCCTATAGTGTAACTTCTTAATTTTCCTATTTACTTATGTAATTTATGCAAAGCTGATCTGTAATAATTAATTGTATAAACGATTCTGGGGTTGGATAGTGAAATGGGTGGGGTTATGCATGCTTAGTATAGATACGGGTAGAAAGCATGCTTGTAGGTTTATACTTATATGTGCAATAGCCACCATGCTTAGGAATACCTGTCATTCATGCATTAGATACCCTGATGTTTAGGTTTATTTATTTCAGCATCCCCATCGTACTCATATCGACTTAGAAATCATGTTCCTAGTTAAGCAACAATAAAAATGGCTGTTATGATGTTGCTACCTCTGCATTTTCACAATTGCTTCATCTAGAAATCCTGTTTTAGGTTAAATAATAACATCAACTATCGAATCTTGCATTAGAATTCATGTTACACTAGGATCTTCATTCTCAGCATGCTCATGTTGTCTATGCCAAAATCATGTGTTAAAAAATATACTGATGTGAACACTTAGAAATCATGTATTAGGTTTCAGTAACTTAACAAGGACTTACATCTCTGTATGTTCTGATTTCATTCAAAAAATGTGCTAATGAATCTCGCTAAAAAGGATAGATTCTAATGATGAAAACGCTCATGCATCTAGAACAGCATGAATAGGTTTGCATCACTCTACAACCTGCCTGCATTTAGATATCATGTTTTCAGGACCTGCATCCATACTTGTTTAAACTCTTAGCATCGTAATAATAAAACACACTCACCTTGTCTAACTATTATTTTCTGAAACCAGGCAGTATAATTGGAGTATTTTAATACGCCTAGGCAAACCTTAGGTATTAACACTTGTTAAAACTGGAAAACTATTCTTCTTTTGTGTACTGTCTGGCTAATTACAGATAAGAAATCAATAGTTTGAAAATGGTAAAAATCCTTTCTCTGAAACTCTGTAATAACACTGCCTCATTACTGTATTCTCACCTAGATATCATGCCTTAGGTTCTGAAGTTTAAGACCTCATTTGTGGTTGAGTCATGCTAATTATGTGTATAACTTATGGAGGAATACTTGAGCCTCGTATCTGCCTCTATGTTCTTTCCTGTATTTGCAGTCCTAATTGTTTTGTTTGTCGTTTAGAATTTTGTCCTTTTAACCTAGGGGTTCAGCCTAGTACTCACCCTCTAGGAATAGTAGTCCCTAACTTCCTATAGGACTGATAGGATGAGACGGGTAATAGCACGCAATAAGTTTCGTGACCAACACGTGTTTTAAATACCTTCGCGGGGTGGGAAAGGGTAGAATATGGATATGATGACCGGTGCGCTAATACCACGTGTAGCTCTGCCTATCGGGTATTGCATTAATGTGATCCATATTACTTTAAACCTAGGACGCATTTTCTCAAATATTTACTTTTTGATTTATTTCAACTTTTGATAAAACTTCAATACTTGTTTGAAATCCCCTCTTATGTGAGCCTTATCTGTTATTTGCTTATTTGTCTAAATTCACGAAAACTATTTTGCCGGGAACCACAGTTGTGGATCCTGAGGGGTGCCTAATACCTTCCCTTTGGGATAACTTCAAGCCCTTACCCAATCCCTGGTAATGCAAACTAGTCTTATGAGTTAACTAATCTAGGTGCCCTAACGCACCAGAAAAATCGTTAGGTGGCGACTCTTCCTTTTAACCCTCTTCCTTCAAAAGGAGTTGTCCAAAATTTCATAAACCCGATCTCTCCGCTTTAAGAGGGGAAAAAGGGGGCGCGACAGCATGGCGACTCTGCTGGGGATTATACCTAGGCTTTTACCATTGCAAATTGTTTCGTGAATTTGGACCTTTAATTTTGTTTAAATGTTTGCACCCTTTCCTCTTCCCTATTAAATGTCGTTAATTGTTTACTTCTTTCAAATATTTATTCCACATGAACAGAACTAACATGTCTCTTTGTTTCCCTTTTGTAATTGCTTTCAATCATAACTGCTGTATTTACTGCCTTTCTTAACGTGCAAATACATGATTATCTATTTAAATGTTTATTTATTGCATATCATGCTCGACATTCATACTCCACTCGTGACAAACAAAATACTATAGCAACGCTTACAATGAGTGGTTGCGCTATTCCTATATTACTACCCCTTAAATTCGGAAAGGCGTATTTGCGATAAAACTAGTCGATCAGCGGTGCAGTCGACAGTTCCGTGCCTTCCCCCTTGAGTTGTCCGCTCAAGGGTACCAGTCTAAAACCCCATAGAAACCTTACTCCGTTATACTGTTGCATGCATCATGGTCAAACTTATCCAGGTTAACGTGTTGTCCGCACAATAGCCTTTAAGACAGCCTTGTCCAAAGTCCACTGGGTTTCCCTAGAACCCAAATGGACACCCTCACGCTCTGTGCATTTATTTGGAGAACTAAATTCTTCCTGCTAATTATTGGTGTTAAATAGTCGAGTCTGGTAGGGGTAAAGGGCCTAACCTTGTCTGTTTTGCAGAAAATGGGGCATGAAGTCCCCAAATTCGGCATGGTCACCAATATTCACCCTAGGATGCTGAATTGGTGGGAAGACCTCCACTCTAGTGACAAAACTCTCGTCAGAAAACACCTAGGCAATCTACCATCTCTTCTAAATATCCAGCCAAACAAAATGATGATAAAGGCCGCTACTCTGTTTTGGGACTGCGATAGGTCCGTGTTCCGTTTTGGGAATCTTGAAATGACACCCTTATTAGAAGATATAGGAGGATTGGCCGGTCTAGCTTGGGAATCTTCGGGGTTGCTGATGCCTGAAAACCGCACGGGCAAGGGTTTCCTCAAAATGATGGGTTTGAAGAAGAATCCATAATTGGTGTGTCTGAAGGATTCATACATCCCTTTCGACTATTTATATGAAAGGTACGGTCACAACAAATCGTACCGCACCTACCAAGACGAGTTTGCCATCACCTCTCTGAGACATATCCATCGCCGAGTCTTCGTGTTTATGGTGTGTTTTTTGGGTTTGATTGTGTTCCCAATGAAGAAGGAAAGAATCCATACTATGTTGGCCATGGTAACTAAGACACTAATGGAAGGGATAGACGGGCAGGGCTTCAACATTGTGCCCATGATAATCACAGATATGTATCGGGCCCTAGAAATGTGTCAACGAGGAGCAAGGCATTTCGAAGGTTGCAACTTATTACTCCAACTTTGGCTCATAGAACATCTGCAAACGGGTGAATACCGACAAGACATCCATCAAAGAATTTGGGATGACCATATCTCTTTTCATCACCCAAAGCGAATGAACTATATTCCCAACATGTTCGCTCAATCGGAGAATGCCAAAGGATGGGTTGAGTTATTTGGTAATTTAACCGAGAATCAGGTTCAATGGATGTTCGAGTGATTTCCGACAGACGAGTTCATCATTCGGTCCCGAGACGCTTCATTTCTGATACTGATTGGTCTGAGGGGGACATACCCTTACGTCCCTCTGCGAGTTATGAGGCAAGCAGGTAGGAAACAGGTCATACCTAGGGTCGGGAAAATGAGTCATCTTCGAGCAGACTTTCAGAATGATGATAGCCCTCACAAGTGCCAAGCTCAGCACCTATGGAACAGCAAGATTAGGCTTGAAAAAGACACCATCGAGCCAGACAGGTATCACGCCGGTTGCACTCCTTTCTATCTTGGTTGGTTAGAAGAAGATCTGAGTGGTCGAATCGAGCCAGGGTTCGTTCGAGGTCACCGGGTCATAGACGAAAAGGTTGAAGCACAAGTCAAGTACAACCAACTGCTCAAAAGGATCCGTGAATGTGAGGACGATCACCACAAGATACATGAGTCCAACAAAAGATTGATCGAGGAATGGAAGGACATGGCTGTCAGCGCCAACCAGCGGTTGAGTTACTTGGAGCAAAGTATAGTTGAACTAGAGGAGAAATTCATCAAAAGGATCGAGACTTTCCAAAAGGCTGAGGGATCTGAAGGGGGATACTTAGCCAGAACCTACGTACTGCTGGGACTTTGCAAGTTGGGAAAGCTGATCGAGGGAAGAAAGAATGCCGAATCTGGGGAAGGTCCTTCTGGGACCAAGTAGATAGGGGTGTCTTCTTTTCTTCATTAATGTAATAAGGCCTATGGCCATTAGTGCCTTTTTATTTTCGCATATTTAGAGTTGTCTTAAAGATTTATCTATTTTCTATCAATAAAATGAGGCATTTAGAATTTTAAGTTCTCCAAATCAATTTGTCGCTAGGCCTACCTCTGGCACAAAGAGGTCCCCAACTTAGGATACGCTTTACATTTCCGCATTACGTGTTCAATTTCTGCAATATTTTTTCACAATCCTCACTAACTCGGTTACCTTTTGTTTTGTTTCTCTTTTAGTTACTATCCCCTTCCCCAAAGGTTAGTTCGTGCATTCTGGAATCATCCGCCTACCGCACAAGATCCAAATAGCCTCCACCTACTCCTCCTCTCAGTCCTCCCAAAGGTAGAAACAAGGGCAAAAGTCAGATGGCAGAATCCAGCGGTATCAGAAAGGAAAATACGGTTGAACAGGTAGAGGCCATTGACGGCTGGGGTATTCAAGTCTTGCATGAAAATATGTCACCATTAGAACAGAAATTGCTGAAATTTCAAGAGGAGCTCGACCAAGTCCAGAATTTGGCCAATCTGTCATTTTCCCTCAACGTCCCTGACATCAACCCTACACCACCACAGAATATCCCAAAACAACCAAATCACCCTCCACTTCATCATCACGCCACTCCCCCAAAGAACCAAACACCTCCAGCACCATGCAACACTTGCCACCACAACACTTCGCATCCACTCCCGGAGCCTCAGAATCACACAAAAGACCATCATGCCTACAATAATCCCATCTACGTGGAAAATGTGACCCACTCCATTCCGCCTATCTCACATACCTCCGAATCTGATGAGAAGGACTTGCTTATCAAGAATATGGCTGAGGAACTTAGGAAGCTGACTAGCCGAGTTCAAGGTGTCGAGGGAGTCAAGGGAATTGAAGGTTTGAACTATGATGATCTATGTATACAACCTGATGTCGAACTATCCGAGGGGTACAAACCTCCAAAGTTTGAGATGTTTGATGGAACTGGTGATCCGAGGGTCCATATGAGGACCTACTTTGATAAGTTAGTTGGCATAGTAAAAGACGAAAGGATCCGCATGAAGCTGTTCATGAGGAGTTTAAAGGGAGATGCACTGTCTTGGTACATCAGCAAAGACCCTAAGAAATGGTCCAACTAGGTAGGCATGGCAACAGACTTCATGGACAGGTTTAGATTCAATACAGAGAATGCACCCGATGTGTTCTACATCCAAAACTTGAAGAAGAAACCCATAGAAACCTTTCGCGAGTATGCTACTCGTTGGAGGTCGGAAGTTGCTAAAGTCAGACCTGCTTTAGAGAAAGAACAGATGAACAAGTTCTTTGTCCGATCTCAGGACCCGCAATATTATGAACGGCTAATAATGGTTGAAGGCCACAAGTTCTCCGACATTATCAAATTGGGAGAGCGAATTGAAGAAGGTATCAAGAACGGTATGGTTATAAATTTTGAAGCTTTGAAAGCCACTAACAAAGCTTTACAGTCCGGTGGTGTGTCTAAGAAGAGAGACGTGGGAGCCGTAATGGTTGCACAACAAGCCAAATCCCCACCCAAATACCAAGTCTACCCAACACCTCCCTTCACATATCAGCCGACCCCGAACTACCAAGCACCCTCACCTTCCTACCAAGCTCCACCGCCCACATACCAATCTTTACCACCCACATATCAACCTACCCCACATAGATATTCACAACCCTCTTTCGTCTACAACACCTATAGTTCCCAGCCACCTCACTATCAATCACCCCTACCCATCGAAACTTCCCTAGGCCTCGCCCTAACTTTGATCACCTCCCTCCAAAACAATATACCGCCATAGCCGAGCCCATTGACCAGTTGTATGAAAAACTCAAAGTTGTTGGTTACGTTGCACCTATCTCTGCTGCCACAACTGAGAACCCTTCTCAGTGGGTTAACCCAAACAAATCATGTGCATACCATTCTGGCATGAAAGGACACACCATCAAATAATGCCGCTCTCTGAAAGATAAGATATAGACCCTCATTGATAATAAGATTATTGTGGCAAAATATCTCACTCTGAATGTCCTCAATAACCCTTTACCAGACCATAAGGGTGGAGGTATCCATATAATTGAAGTAGATGATGATTGGGATCCCGATGGGTCAATCGGGTTGATCGCAGAAGGTGATGACCCAAAGAAACCTGCAGTCACTCTCAACCTGATCATAGTCCAGATTCATCCATCTGAGAATGCCGAGGTGAATATGTCTATCCCATTTGAGTTTGAAGCACCGCCGCCTGCAAAGGTGAAAGCGCCAGTGCCAATTGAAGTTGAGTTTGTATCTCCAGCAAACGCACCAGCACCACTCGAGGTTGCAGTCCTGCCACCCCTAACATACACTCCAGCTGAAGTAAGAATGGCTACGCTGATTCCAGTAGCAATGTCAACCACACCACTTTTCTATTCAGATGTTATCCCTTGGGATTATACAGCCGAGGCAAGAAGGAAAGATAAAAGTAGGTCCGAGGAAGCCATCGCATCACATGGTATGACGAGAACTGGTAGAGTTTATACCCCTGAACATCTGGCCGAGTCAAGCAAGCAAGATGCCAACCGCCCTCCCCTCATTGAAACAGGTTCCGATGATCTTTGGAGGAAAATACAGGCTAAGGAGTATTCGGTCATCGACCAACTGAACAAGACACCAGCGCATATATCTATTCTCTCTTTGCTGCAGAATTCTGAGACGCACAGAAATGCTTGACTAAAAGTGTTGAGCGAAGCATACGTGTCGAACAACATCACTAGTGGAGAAATGGCCAACATGGTGGGCCAGGTACTGGAAAGTCACAAAATTACTTTTCATGAAGATGAGTTACCACCTGAGGGATTGGGACATAACAAAGCATTGCACATCACCGTGCAATGTGAAGATCATTTCATCACAAGGATCTTGATCAATAGAGGTTCCAGTCTTAACATTTGTCTGTTGATAACACTCAAAAAATTGGGTAAAGGGCTATATGAGATAAGAGAGGGAGCAATCAATGTGAAAGACTTCGACGGGTCTCAAAGAGCTACCATGGGGGAAATCAGTCTATGCCTACAGATGGGACCAACCTGGTTTGAGGTGGACTTCCAGGTAATAGACGTGTCGGCATCTTACAACTTGCTATTAGGGCGACCCTGGATCCATGCTGCTGGGGCTGTCGCATCAACACTACATCAAGCGGTGAAATTCGAGTGGAACCACCAAGAGGTGATCATCCACGGCGACGGTAGAAACCCTATCTACAGTCACCAGACTATCCCTGTGATTGATGGAAAGAGAAAACTAGGCGGAGGAACTTATCACCACATTGAGCGAGTCAATGCCATTGACAAAGACAAATGGTGGGATAGCAAGACTGAGAGCATCCTGAACTGGGGAGGATACGAGCCAGGTAAAGGTCTCGGTAAGAACCTCCAAGGAATCACGAAGCCCAAAAAACTAAAGAAACATGGCACTACTTTCGGTCTGGGGTACGAGTATACATGGGAAGAATTCAGAAACTGGTCACCGCCATGGCACAGTCATCACTACCTTTTGGAGAAGCCTATACCTCATCTGGAGTAGACCTTCAAGCAGGCCGACATTATCTATGGATCAAATGAAGAGGAAGCACTTACAACGATGAGGAATTTGTTTTTGGAAGACAGCGACATAGATTGCTTTGTTGTTCTCGAGGAGGAGGGGGAGAAAGGCCCTTCCGTACAGGCAGTAAGCGAGGGAGCATCTCTCAAGAATTGGTCTATCAGGACCACCAGAGCCCGACGAGCCTCGGGGTAGCAAGGCTAAAAACAAGCATTATTTACTATTTTATTTACTAAACAATTTTTCCTTTTCTGCATTTTCAATTCCCGCAATAAGATCTTCAATGTTCAAAACAAGTTATTCAATTTATCAAAGCATTTTCAATTTCTTTATGAATCTGATATTTATTGTTACGGTTTTCTCTCATTACTTTATCTATACAACATTACTATTACTTTACTTGATGAACCGGTGACTGTGACGTGCAATGAGGCAACGCAACAAACAGACATTGATTCAGACGAAGATGATATACCTGACGAAATTGTTAAAGAGATCGAAAAATTTGAAAATAGACCTAAGTCCAACTTGGATGAGACTGAGGTTGTCAACCTGGGAGATTCAGAAAATGTCAAGGAAACACGCATCAATATCCATTTGTCACCGTCAGAGAAGAAAGAGTATACAGAGTTTCTAAGGGAGTATGAGGACATATTCGCCTGGTCGTATGATGACATGACTGGTTTAAGTACGCCCATTGTGGCTCATAAACTGCCGACCAATCCGACATGTCCACCGGTAAATCAAAAGCTCAGAAAGTTCAAACCTAACATGAGTTTGAAAATCAAAGAAGAAGTTACCAAACAGATCAACGCCAAAGTTCTTCAGGTAGTTGAATATCCAACATGGTTAGCGAACATCGTACCTGTGCCGAAGATAGACGGGAAGGTCAGAGTCTGTGTCGACTAGCGGGATCTCAACCAGGCCAGTCCGAAAGATTACTTCCCCTTGCAAAACATACACATTTTAATTGACTACTGCGCCAAACATGAGCTACAGTCCTTCATAGATTGCTTCACTGGTTATCATCAAATTTGGATGGATGAGGAAGATGTTGAGAAAACGGCGTTCATCATGCCCTGGGGAGTGTACTGTTACAAGATGATGTCTTTCGGTTTAAAGAATGCATGGGCCACCTACATAAGGGCCATGACTACCATATTCCATGACATGATTCACAAAGAGATCGAGGTGCATGTGGATGACGTCATTATCAAATCAAAGAAAGATGCTGATCACATGGAAGATTTGAGGAAGTTCTTCAACAGGTTGAGAAAATATAATCTGAAGCTGAACCCCGCAAAGTGTGCATTCGGGGTTCCTGCTGGGAAGTTGTTGGGATTCATTGTAAGCCGCCGGGGAATAGAATTGGATCCGTCAGGTCAAAGCCATTCAAGAACTACCACCGCCAAAGAACAAGAAAGATGTTATGAGCTTCTTGGGGAGGCTCAATTACATAAGCCGATTCATAGAACAGTCTACAGTCATCTGTGAGACGATCTTCAAAAATCTAAGGAAAGACGCTGCAACTAAGTGAACCGAGGATTGTGAAAAAGCTTTCGACAGAATCAAGGAGTATCTATCCACACCGCCGGTCTTGGTATCACCTGAGCCAGGTAGACCCCTGCTACTCTACCTTGCCGTACTGGATGGAGCTTTCGGTTGCATTCTAGGGCAACATGACAAAACATGAAGGAAAGAACAAACTATTTATTATCTCAGCAAGAAGTTCACCCCGTATGAAGCCCGGTATTCTTTGCTGGAACGCACTTGCTGCGCTTTGACTTGGGTCGCTCAGAAGCTGAGGCACTACTTCTGTGCCTACACAACATATCTCACGTCAAGGATGGATCCATTGAAGTACATCTTTCAGAAGCCCATGCCCACTGGCAAGCTAGCCAAGTGGCAAATCCTGCTGAGTGAGTTCGACATTATTTATGTGACTCAAAAAGCGGTCAAGGGACAGGCGCTAGCAGACCATCTTGCTGAGAATCCTAAGGACGGAGAATACGAATTCCCGAAAATGTATTTTCCTGATGAAGAAGTATCATTCGTAGGAGAAGACATTGCAGATGTCACGACCCAAATTCCAACCCTTTGGGTCGTGACTGCGCCTAACATTGAACCCGCTAGGCCAGCCAACGTATAACTTGCAATAGCAATTTAAAAATCATTTAATACTGAACGAAACGATGGTTCGTCCCTTTCAACAAATTCCCAACAAAATCCTGAAAACATTGCTTAATAAAAACGACGAAACTTTAAGAATGCGGAGAATAAAGACATGACAAACATGAAATAACGTAAATCTTCCCACACTAGTATCTCTCAAAACTTTACTGAGCCTTTCAAATCCCTTCAATTGTTTCACA
>MDKH01168207.1:0-32632 GCA_005239495.1 Nicotiana undulata | reverse complement strand
TTGGGTAATTCAACCTCAATTTGGGGTTGGATTTCAAAACAAATTATATATTCTAACTCGTGGTGGTATGGGTGATCGGGTTTTGGTCCGAGCCTAGTGTTTGGACCAAGCGGGCCGGGGGTCAAATTTTGGTATTTTTTGAAGAATGCTTGGATATGGGTAATTAGGCTATGGAATTGATTTATTGAGTCATTATTGATATACTTGAGTTAATTATGTCTAGATAATACCATTCCGGAGTTGAATTCTAAAGGAAAGGCGGTGTTAGAGGGTTGATTGCTATATTTTGGACCCGAGGTAAGTGTCTTGCCTAACTTTGGTGAGGGAATACGTATTGTGTGCTATGTGTTAAGTGTTTATCATGTTCAATGAATACGTGAGGTGACGAGTACCTATGCATTGTGTGTCAAGCATGTCTGTGAGTCTATTTTGATGAAAATCTTATTATTACTTCCATGTTCGTCATATTATGAATTTGTCTCCACTTGGAAGTTGAATATTGTGAAATCTCTGGATGATGAACTCATGATGTATTGGTTCGATTGAGAACCCAATTGTAAAGGATATATTTGAAATGATTGGTTATAGCTGAGACCCTTGCCGGGCAATTGCCCCTTGTCGGGTGATTTGAGTTGTATTTCCACTATGATGCATTCTCATTGTTTTGGTGAGGAAGAGTATAAAGCACGAAGGGTGATGTTGTGCCATGATATATATTGATTACATCATAAATTGCATAGTGAGGAAGAGAGTAAAAGCACAAAGGGTGATGTCGTGCCATGATTTACATTGATTACATCATAATTTGCATAGTGAGTAAGAGAGTAAAAGCACGAAGGGTGATGCCGTGCCATGATGTACATTGATTACATTGACATATATAATACATTGCACCGTGAGAAAGAGAGTAAAAGCACGAAGGGTGATGTCGTGCCATGTTTCATGATTATTTACCATCGTACATTGCATTGTGATGAAGAGAGTAAAAGCACGAAGGGTGATGCCGTGCCATTATTTTCATTACTGCCATTTACGTTTGCTTCCTTATCATTCTTTGTTAAATTGTCTTCCTTGTCCATTCCTTTAACCGTTTATTTGACTGCTCTATCTCATTGTTTCCCTTATAACTGCTCCCGTATCCCATGCTTGTCTGTCTGTTTCTTGCCTTGCCTTCCATGTTGTTATGTTGTAGAATAGGACAGGTTAACGTTGTAGCTAAATCTAGCCTCGTCACTACTTCGGCCGAGGTTAGGCTCGGCACTTACTCAGTACATGGGGTCGATTGTACTGATGCTACACTGCACTTCTTAATGTTGTGCAGATCCCGCACCCGGACCCAGTGGACAGCGTTGAGGGAGTCACCTTCAGTCCACCCAAAGCTTCAAGGTATACCCGCTGGCGTTCGTGAGCCTTGGTGTCTCTTCTACCCTTTGGATCTCTTATTGTCTTACATTTTCCGCTACTCTCAGAGACAATGATGTATTTTCCTTTCAGACTTGTATTTAGCACTCTATAGAGAGTTCATGAGTTGTGACATCCCGGTTTTTTGGGCTTATGAGACGTCCTGTATTTACTATTTCACTTAGCATTTTTGAATTATTATTCCATTTCCGCTGTTAAAAATTGTAAAGTGTTTGTTATTTCGGTTAAGATGGTATCTCAATGTCAGATTAACCGTACACGTTGGCTTGTCTAGCGGTTTCAACGTTAGACGCAGTCACGGCCTGAAGGGTGGGATTTCGGGTTGTGACAGAAAGCTTGTAAGCCACCTCCCCTATCCTCTGAAGCACAACAAAAGGCTCAATGAATCGGGGGCTCAACTTTACCCTCTTCGTGAACCTCATAACACCCTTCATGGGTGATACCTTTAGCAAAACCTTCTCCCCGACCATGAAAGACACATCATGAACCTTCCTGTCCACATAGCTCTTCTGCCTAGACTGCGTCGTACAAAGCCGCTCCTGAATCAATTTCACCTTGTCTAATGCATCCTGGACCAAGTTTGTACCCAAGAGCCTAGCCTCACCTGGCTCAAACCATCCCACTAGGGACCTACACTGCCTCCCGTATAAAGCCTTGTACGGTGTTATCTGAATGCTCGACTGATAACTGTTGTTATATGAAAACTCCACGAGCGGCAAAAACAGGTCCAATGAACCCCCAAAATCAGTGACACAAGCGCGTAACATGTCCTCCAATATCTGGATAGTTCGCTCGGACTGTCCGTCCATCTGAGGGTGAAAGGTTGTGCTCAACTCAACCTGAGTACCCAACTCTCGCTACACAGCCCTCCAAAACTGCAATGTAAACTGTGTGGCCCTGTCTGAGATGATAGAAACAGGGACACCATGCTAGCGAACAATCTCTCGGATGTAAATCTCAGCCAACCGCTCTGAGGAGTAAGTAGTACCAATTGGAATGAAGTGCGCGGACTTGGTCAGCCGATCCACAATCAACCAAATAACGTCGAACTTCCTCGAAGTCCGTGGTAGTCGAACTACGAAATCCATGGTGATCCGCTCTCACTTCCACTTTGGGATCTCTAACCTCTGAAGCAAGCCACTGATGCTCATATTTAACCTACTGACAGTTGAGACACCGAGCCACAAAACCAACTACATCTTTCTTCATCCTCCACCACCAGTAGTGTTGTCTCAAATCCTGGTACATCTTCGAGGCACCCAGATGGATGGAATACCGCGAGCTGTAGGCCTCCTCAAGAATCAACTCCCAGAGCCCATCCACATTGGGCACACATATCCGTCCCTACATCCTCAACACGTCATCATCACCAATAGTCACATATCAAGCATCACCTCGCTGAACCTTATCCTCAAGAACGAGCAGATGGGCGTCATCATACTGACGCTCCCTGATACGGTCGTAAAGAGAAGACCTGGAGACCACACAAGCCAATACCCGACTCGGCTCTGAAATATCCAGTCTAACAAGCTCTCTAGCTAAGGCCTGAACATCCAATGCCAAAGGTCTCTCTACTACTGGAAGATACGCTAAACTCTGCAAACTCTCCGCCCGACGAGTCAAGGCATCGTCCACCACATTGGCCTTCCCGGGATGGTACAAAATTGTGATATCATAGTCCTTAAGAAGCTCCAACCATCTCCGCTGAAAAAAATTAAGATCCTTCTGCTCGAACAGATGCTGCAAACTCCGGTGATCAGTATAGATCTCACAATGAACCCCATACAAATAGTGTCGCCAAATCTTTAAGGCGTGAACAATAGATGCTAATTCAAGATCATGGACAGGATAGTTCTTCTTACGAGTCTTCAACTGGCGCGAGGCATTGACAATCACCTACCCTCCTGCATCAGAACACATCAAATACCTATCATCGAGGCATCACAATACACGATGTAAGAACCTGAAGCTAACGGCAAAACAAAAACTAGAGCCATGGTCAAAGTAGTCTTGAGCTTCTGAAAGCTCTCCTCACACTCATCCGACCACCTGAATGGAGAACCCTTCTGGGTCAATTTGGTCAAGGGCGATGCAATAGATAAAAATCCCTCCACAAAGCGATGGTAATAGCCCGCCAAACCAAGAAAGCTACTAATCTCCATGGTTAAGGATGGTCTAGGCCAACTCTGCTCCGCCTCTATCTTCTTCGGATCCACCCGAATACCCTCACTAGACACCACGTGCCACAAGAACG
Source organism: Nicotiana undulata (assembly GCA_005239495.1). Lineage (NCBI taxonomy): Eukaryota > Viridiplantae > Streptophyta > Magnoliopsida > Solanales > Solanaceae > Nicotiana > Nicotiana undulata. Next base: position 28,956 of record MDKH01168207.1, on the reverse strand, counting down.
CTACTGAACTGAGCCAAAACTCACACTTGGAGAACTTTGCATAAAGCTTCTCCTCCCTCAATCTCTATAATACAATCCTCAAATGCTGAGCATGCTCTTTCTAGCTATGAGAGTACACCAGGATGTCATCAATGAATACAATAATGAATGAGTCCAAATAGGCTAAAATACATTGTTCATCAAATGCATGAACGTTGCTGGGGCATTGGTCAGCCCAAAAGACATCACTAAGAACTCATAATGGCCATATCGGGTCCTGAAAGATGTCCTAAGAATATTCAAATCCCGAATCTTCAGCTGGTGATACCCGGACCTCAAATCAATCTTAGAGAACACCCTCGCTCCTTGAAGCTGGTCAAATAGATCATCAATACGAGGAAAAGGATACTTGTTCTTGATAATGACCTTGTTCAACTTCTTGTAATCAATACACATCCTCATGGAACCATCCTTCTTCTTCACAAATAGAACCTGTGCACCTCAACGTGACACACTAGGCCAAATAAACCCCTTATCAAGGAGTTCCTGAAGTTGTTATTTGAACTCCTTCAACTCCGTCCGGTACCATACGATACGGTGGAATATCAATGGGCTGAGTGCCCGACACCAAATCAATACCGAAGTCAATATCCCTGTCAGGCGGCAAGCTAGACAGGTCTGCAGGAAACACATCCGAAAATCACGTACCACCATAACGGAATCAATGGCAAGAGTCTCTGCACTAACATCCCTCACAAAAGCCAAATAGGATAGACAACCCTTCTCCACCATACGCTGAGCCTTCAAGTATGAAATCACCCTACTAGGTACATGGTCTATAGAAATGCTCCACTCAACCCTCGGAAACCTCAGCATCGCCAACGTCACAGTCTTAGCGTGACAATCTAGAACGGCATGACATGGAAACAACCAATGCATACCCAATATCACATCGAAATCAATAATACTGAGCAGCAAAAGGTCCACTCGGGTCTCCATGCCCCCAATAATCAAGATACATTACCGATGTATGCGGTCCACCACAATCGTATCACCCACAGGAGTAGATACATGAACGGATGAAACTAAAGACTAACGGGGCATATCCAGAAAATGAGCGAATTATGAGAAAACATATGAATAAATGGAACCAAGGTCAAATAATACTGAGGCATCTCGGTGGAAAACTGAGACAGTACCTATAATCACAGAATCTGAAGTAATGGCATCTAGTCTGGCAGGGAGGGCATAGAAACGGGCATATCCACCCCCGGGTCTGCCTCCCCCTCTCGAGCGACCCCTAGCTGACTGGGCCCCACCCCTAGCTGGCTAGGCGGGTGGTGGAGGAACTCGTCCTGGTGCCATCGACCGAGTACTCCGCTATGGAGTCCCACCCAATAGTCTAGGGAAATCTCTCATGTGTGACCAAAATCTCCACACTCGAAATAACCCCTCATCTGACGAAATTGTTGCTTCTGATGCCCAGAAGAACTACCCGGGGATACCTGAGTGGACGGGGCATGATGAGAACTCTACGCTGGTAGTGCACTGAATGTTACTGGCCCTGCTGATGATTATGGTAACCATGGCCAGATGATGCACCATGGTGAATGGCCGAGCTGTCTGAGCCTGTCTGAAATGACGACCTCTACCGTGCTGGAACGGACCCCCAGAAGGAGCACCGCTGAATCCACACTGACCATGAGGCCTCTTGGCCTCCCTCTTAACCCTCTCCTGACCGTGAACCATCTCAATCTTCCGAGCAATATCGACAACCTCATCAAAGGTAGCACCAGACACTCTCTCTTTGGTCATAAGCAATCGTAGCTTAAAAGTGAGTCCATCTACAAACCTCATGATCATCTCCCTGTCTGTGGGAACCAACTAGATAGCATGACGGGCCAACTTCGAGAATCACATCGCATACTGCATCACAGATATATCACGCTGGCGAAGCTGCTCAAATTGTCTGTGCAACTCCTCTCTACGGGACTGAGGCACGAACTTCTCTAGAAAGACCACGGAGAACTGTTGCCAAGTAAAGGGTGTTGCTTTGATAGGCCTATGCCTCTCATAAGTCTCCCACCACCTGAGTGCAGTCCCAGAGAACTAAAAAGTAGTGAATGAGACCCCACAAGTCTCCAGAATACCAGTTGTATGGAGTATTCTCTGATAGATGTCCAAGAAATCCTGGGCATCCTCTCTCTCTCTATGCCACTGAAAAGTGGAGGCTGGAGTCTCTCAAACCTCTCCAACCTACGGTGATCATCCTCAGGCATATTAGGAACCACATAGTCCTCAGCAGTTATAACCGGCTGGGCTGGTTGTTGATACCCAATTTTTCCCTCATATATTTCAAATATACATATACACTTTCAAAAGAGTGCATATGCATCATCATTTGATTCATAAACACATACAAGTATTTTTCATAATTTTAAAGATTTTTTAATCAATTTATTCCCATATTTTATTAAATAAATAACCATTAATTGCATCACGAATAACTTTATGATGATTTTATCATCTAACTTCATCATTTATATCCATATTAAGTTTTAATATTTTGGCGCATTTATTATAATTACATTTGTATTTTTGGCTAAAATGGCACATTTTGCAATAATAGCCCATATACACTTATAATTACTTTATCTATGCAAAAAATAACTTTTTATATTTTTATAGTGATAAATAATTGTTGTTAACCATTTTTATGCACAAATAATATTTTTTACTATTTGTTTTATGATTCTAACAAACTATTTTATTAATTAAAATGGGTATATAACTAATAGCCCTAAATCCCTCATATTTTCAGACTTATGCTACCAAAACCAGCCCAAATAACCCCAGCTCAACTATTTTAACACCTAGCCCATTCACCTTACACTTGAGAAGCCCTAACCATAAAACTCATTCGACTAACCCAACCGGACCCGCTTCAGACCCACCCCACTTTCCTCTTAATCTTGGTCGTTGATCTCAAATGATCATCGGCCCAAAATAAAACCCTCACTCTCCTTATATCCCAACCCTCTAACCGTAACCCCATTTCTCTAAGACCGACGCCTTTGAACACTCTCATCTCTCACCCTATGAACCCTAAGCCGCCGTCACCCAAAATCCCCTCTCCTAATCCCCCTTCTAATGAGATTTCCTTCTTATTTCCTTACCATATTAGTACCTTTTTGCTACTGGTCAATTCCTTATGGTGTTACTTAGTACTTTCCTAAACATGGCAAGTACTACCCCTCCGATTCTGTACTATTTCCGGTATCTGGACCATATTTTGTTTATATTGTTTGGAATTATGGGATCTACACCTTTCCTAAAAAACTAGTTTTACCGAATTTCTCTCTTAAATGGATTTCAAAATTGATTTTGCATGTTTTATTTCCTTGTTTTGTTATTTATTTTACTTTGTTTCATTATATTTTTTCCCAATTTTTCTCTTCTGTCAATATTTCCTCTGGCCCTAATTTAGGTTTTTCAGATTTCTTTAGATCGGACCTAAAATTAGTTTGATTCTATGATTTTAGTGCTATTTGTATCTAAAGTCATATTATGCTATTGTTTCATGTATATTCCGTTGATATTTGTTTTTCTAAAAAACTAGGGTTTACTTTTTTTTCTTCAAATCTGATTCTTTACAGATTCTGTGTGTATTGCATCCTTATTTGTGTTTGATTTTACAATTTTTCTCGATTCAATCTTCGATACTATATAAACCCCTCCCCTTTCCCCTTTAGGACAGACCAGAATCACGGTAACCTCACTAAGAAATTTAAGATTTGACTATGTGTTCTCTTTGTTATATCGTTCTATTTCTGGTTTTGGCTGGCTAAAAGCCAAGGCCAAATATTTTGGGTTCTCGACTATTGTGGTGTTATTCTTGCTTTTCTCGCATAACTGGTGAATCATTGTACCTTGGCCATTTTATTCTTATGCATTTGCGACCTGTGCCTATGACCCAATGTGTTTAAAGTTTATTTTGAGCATGATTCTGTCAATTTCATACTTGTTCGAGTATCTTTGGTTCTCTGGTTAACACAGTTAGTTCTGATACTGTTTGGTTTCGAATAATATGAATCCTCTTAAGTGTTTAGCTTAATACCTTTTAATTTGTTTCCTGCATACACTTTTGTTAGTTCTGCACTCGCCTGAATTCTAGTAATCTCTTAGGATAATACTAGTATACTTCTTAATTCTGAATCTTTACAAAGGTTATCTTGTTATGTTTGAGCAGTAATAAGTTTGTTTTCTGCCACTCATGTACCCTGGTAGCTTGTCTTTTAGCATGTATTTAGTTCATTTGATTCCCTATTATTATTTGACTTTTTACTTTCATGCCATATTTAAATACTGTTTGTGAATAAATAAAGCTTGTCCTTAATACTAGCATTGTATACGGCTAAAATTGGAGAGTCCGCTTTTATGACCATTATGGCATTTCATAGCCCATATTCAGGGTGTTCGGAGCACATTCCGAGGTTTGACACCGAGGGAGAACATCGAGGATTCTCCATGCTCGACCTCGAGGCAGTGTGAACTGATAGGCATCGATGAAAAGCGGGAATTTCCAAAGGCACGTGGTCAGAGCTGACCAAGTCTGCAATAATAATACAAGTCTTTACCGAGACATTAAATAGTTGTACCATATGCATATCCATGTAATAATTACATATGTACTATATTGGGATTCCCATATCCTATATAAAGGGGACCCTTGTCATTTTGTAACACACATGATATTCAATACAAGAACAAGAATATTCTCTGCTCTCTAACTTAAACATACTCTACAATTGTTCCACTGATTTATTGCTTTCATTTATTGTGTTTCATTTATTGGTCTTCATTTATTGTCCATTATTGATCATAAAAGGTCATCCTCGAGGCCCTCCATATTGTTACTCCTTCATCGATTGTTTCCAATCGATCCCACTAGCTCGACCTCAAGGCCTGACTTTGTCCAGCTCGGGACTCCATTTCGCTACTGTTTGGTTTGCATAATATCTCTGTTCCTTGACCTTATCTCATTTCTCTAACTCACACTTAGCATCTATTTCCTAAAAACTAGTATTAAAATAAATCACATATTTTTAGAATCACAAATTAAATATAATTGTAATTACCATTTTCAAGGTAAACAGTTTGGTGCCCACCGTGGGGCTAAAAATAATAGCGATTGTTTTAGTGTTGGTTTACTGAAAAACACAAGTTATTCTTTACACTTTTTCTTGTCCAAGAATCTTTGATTTCAGGTCAAAATGTCTAACTCAGTTAATGCACATAAAAACAACGGCCCTGAGGATCATGGATAGAATGGTGTAGTTGTTTCAGGCGCTGGTGTACCAATGTAAAACCTTGAGGACACACCAGAGCCAATCCCCGTGGACGTGGGCTCACGCAGCGCCCAACATGTCAATATAAGCTCCCATACCAAAGGGACTATACGCCGGGGAAACCAACATGAAGCTTAGAAAACTCCAGCTCGGGAGGAAAGGGAGGTTAGCCTTCACGTTATTTTTGAAATGTTGCAGGCACAACAGATGGCTATTTCTCAACTACAAATCCATCAAAAAACTCCAAGCACTGCACCGCCGGAAGCGGCTCCTCGAGTCGAATAGGCACCAGAAAGATCGAGCAACAACAGGTCAGCAACCGACCCTGCTATTATGAAAATGCTCGAGGACCTCACAAAGAGGATTGAGTCAGGAGAAAAGAAGATAGAAGCTAACGACAAAAAGGTGGAGACCTATAACTCGAGGGTCGATCAGATCCCGGGAGCACCCAAATTCTGAAGGGTGAAGATTCAAAGAAGTTCATGCAAAAGCCATTCCCATCGAGTGCTGCTCCAAATCCCATCCCGAAGAAGTTCAGAATGCCTGATCTCCCAAAGTACAATGGGACCTCAGACCCTAATGAGCACATCACTGCTTACACTTGTGTTGTAAAAGGAAATGGCCTGAAGGACGACTAGATTGAATCTGTCATGTTAAAAAAATTCGGAGAAACGCTATTAAAGGGGGCCATGATGTGGTACCACAACCTACCCCTTAATTTAATACACTCGTTTGCCATGCTGGAAGACTCTTTTATAAAGGCACATGCCGGTGCCATCAAGGTTGCTACAAGGAAATCCGACGTCTTCAAAATCAAACAGAGAGAAAACGAGATGCTACGGGAGTTCTTATCTCTCTTTCAAATGGAGTGAATGGAATTACCACCAGTCTATGATGACTGGGCAATGCAAGCCTTCACTCAAGGTTTGAACGAACGGAGCTCGATAGATTCGAAGCAGCTTAAGCAGAACTTTGTTGAATATCCTACCGTAACTTGGGCGGATGTCCACAATCGGTATCAGTCAAAGATCAGGGTCGAGGAAGACCAACTGGGATCCCCCTCGGGCTCAGTGTATCCTAGCAAAGGAACCGAGGCCAAATAAGGAAAGGTACCAACCATACACCTAAGATAGAAGAAACGCCCCAAGGCGCAACATACCTCAAAACGACCGGAGGCTGGACGGAGGTTAGAATTCTCAGGGACTCGTGAACAAAGTCGGGTTCGACAGACACACAGGGCTAGTGGAGGCACCCCGGTTATCTAAGTTGTTGATGTTTCAGACATCGTATCGGCCATAGGTAAAATCAAAGAGACTAGGTGGCCAAACCCCATACTATCAGATCCTTCGCAAAGGAACCCTAACCTGGTGTGCGAATTTCACGGCACACATGGTCATAGGAACGAAGATTGTAGATAGCTCCAGGAAGAAGTAGCTTGATTAATAAGCAAAGTGAACCTCCGAGAGTTCCTCAGCGACCGAGCTAAATATCAATTTTGGGAAAGAGTGGCGAACAGTAAAAATGAAACAGAAGAACCACAGCACGTCATCCACATGATGATTGGAGGAATTGACATCCCACAGGATCCCATTGTCAAACGAACAAAAATATCCATCACCAGGGAAAAGCGAACTCAGAGTTACATACCCGAGGACGCTCTCACATTCAGCAAAGAGGACATCGAGACCCTGTCTCAGCCTCATAACGACGCATTGGTAATTTCTTTTCTTGTCAATAAATTTCAAATTAAACGTGTACTCGTGGATCCAGGTAGCTCGGCCAATATAAACAGGTCGAGGGTGGTGGAGCAGCTCGGAGTGCTCGACCAGATTGTGCCCGCCTCTCAATTCCTCAACGGGTTCAACATGGCGAGCGAGACAATGAAAGGGGAGATTATCGTCCAGGTCAACGGGGCCGGTACGACCCAAGATACCAAGTCTTGTCATTGAAGGGGACATGAGGTACAATGCCTTGATCGGAAGGCCATGGATACATTGCATGAGAGCAGTACCATCAACCCTTCATCAAATGATGCGAAGGAGGGAATAAAAACAGTATACGGGGAGCAGCATGCAACGAGAGAGATGTTCACGTTGCACGACGTGGCACCCGCATCGACGCCTTCTACCTCGAAGGAGACAAAGGACAAACAAATAGCCAAGTAGCAATCGCAAACTACATTCTCGGTTGCACCCGAATGAACAAATAAAGGACCGTACCGCGTCCTCGAAACAAGCAGTTAAAGCATATCGAGTCTTAAACGCCATCACTGCTAAGGTATAACCCTCTCCCTTTTCATTTACATTTTAAACTAACCTGTGCGCATATGTTCGGTTAGAAGAATCGAAGCACTTTCCAGCTTGAAGACCTTAGGTTTTAAAGCATGTCTTGTGCTTTTTTTCCCTTAGATCGGATTTTATCCCAAATGGGTTTTACCGACAAGGTTTTTAACAATGTAACATCCATATGCTACCTAAGGAGGACTCATCAAGTATTCAAGGTTTCTCTTCAATCAACCTCAAATACTGGGGAGCATCCTCCCGGGAGATCATCTCCTCGAAGAAATTGAAATATGCCAAAGAGGGTCTTGACATGAGAATGATGTATCAGGCCAAACGGTCGAATGAACCGTGTCCGCATAGAATTATCGAACCCTCAACGGCGAAAACATGTATGCTTGTACCAAGTAATCAAAGGAGTATCATTTATCACCAAAAATACTTTATGCTTCGAAGAAGTTTGCGGTTCTCGCAAGAAATGGCCCCAGGGCTGAAAACGCTCGAGCACTAGGTGACTGTCGTCAACAGTCAACTCACCAAACTATGCAAACTCGAAATTGTAAGCCCTCAATGAGGAACCCCAAGCTCATAAGCCCTCAAAGAGGCGACATGGAAGTACAAGCCCTCAACGAGGCGACATCAAAAATCTAAGCCCTCCATGAGGCAATACCAAAATTATAAGACCTCAACGAGGCACGTCCAAATCTGTATGACCTCAAGCAAGGCATGCCCAAATCTTTAAGATCTCAAGTAAGGCATGACCATATCTGTAAGACCTAAAGCAAGGCATGTCCAAATCTGTAAGATCTCAAGTAAGGCATGACCAAATCTGTAAGACCTCAAGCAAGGCATGTCCAAATCTGTAAGACCTCAAGCAAGGCATGTCTAATTTGTAAGACCTTAAAAAGGCATAATCCCGATATTAAAGCCAAGGCTATATATTCAAACTTGTATGACCCCTTAAAGGCATACCCTCGACATAGACGCTGAGACTACCTCACTCAGGGACTAAAAGGCTACGGCCAAACACAATGACTACGGTCATAAGGCTCTGGCCAAACTAACGCGACTCGGATACGTCCGACCGTCGCCATAAAATCACAGGCCTTCAAATACTTCGAAATTACTTTGAAAAGAACCGGTTAATCAGGCTATCCTCAACTTAAACAAAAAGAGCTTCGATCATATCAGCTCAAAACAATGAAAATGCTTTGAAATAATCAGCCTCTGAGCGAACCTCCCGAGGTGCTCATCCATCGCCACATATCGGCTCATGATCGAGGTTCTTATCGAGCCATCGAAGAGTCGGACGAACACAAAAACTTCAAAAGTCTTTAACGACGAAAAATACAACCATATTAGAGGTCGTACCGACCCAATGCGTAAGATCCTGAGCCCCAGCCCAAAGAGCCTCAGGGCCGATCTAAAACAAGCCTAAGTGCCAGCCCAAAGATCCTCAGGGACGATCTAAAACAAGCCTAAGGGCCAATGCGTAAGAGCCTAAGTGCCACCCCAAAGAGCCTCAGGGCCGATCTAAAACAAACCTAAGGGCCAACGCATAAGAGCCAAAGGGCGAGTTTAAAGAGCCTCAGGGCCGATTTTAAAAATCTAAGGGTCGACGAGCATGAGTCGAAATTTGACTCAAGGATTGAACCCTAAGCGGTTAACTACCAAATATTGCTCATCGAGCATCAAACCCCAAGGGTTCCATTTCAAAGTCCGACTCATCGAACCAATCATTGACGAACATCAAAATATAAAGCAGAAATAAAGACACAAGCAAGTGAAATCTTGTATAAAGGGAAAACCGAAAGGTTTCTTTTTATATATGTAATAGTACAAGGATGCATTTAAAATGCTCTTTGAATAGCTTTACACAAAGAATCGGGAAGGAAAAGTTTAGTCTATTTTCCCCTCAGGGACTACGGCTCCATCGGCCTCCTTGGGACCATCTCCCTCATCGGCCTCTCCTTCATTGTCTTCGGAATCGGATACAAGGAACTTGGCTTCATATTCATCCGCCTTGTCATGTTCTATGACCTCCGAGAGATCAAATCCCCTAGCATGGATCTCCTCGAGGGTTTCCCTCCATGACTTGCACCGGTGTATTCATTGCTTCTACTCTCTCGATCGGAAGGCCCCATCAGCTTCATGCGAGCTTCTGTAGCATCTTTCAGATAGATGGCCACCTTTTTATCGGCCTTCGACCGAGCTTCTTCGGCTTCAGCCCGAGCGTCCACGACCTCGGCCTTCATTTTTAACAAATCAAATTTCGAGCTTAGCAACTTGCTCGTCTGAACCAAGTTGTTTTCTCGGGCATTACGGAGCTGTACCTCGAGGGCGGAGCCCTTAGCTAAAGCATTCCTTTTGTCCACAACATGAGAATCCATTTGTGCCTTCAATTGGTTGCATTAGAAGTTAGCTTGGCCAACTTTGCCACAAAGGTGTTTTAGGTCCTCCATCTTTCTCTGCAACTGAGACATCAAAACACTAATATCCGAAGATGCGAGAAGAAACATGCATTCCTTCAGAACAAAGATTACCTGTCTTTCGAGGTGGACTTCGTAATTTTTGCTTCGATTCATCTCATATCGAAGGTGTATCAACTCTCTTGCTCTTTTATCACTAAGAAGCCTGGGGGATTTCTCCCCGTCCAAGGCTTTTCGCAACCTAGCCTCACTGCGAAGCAACTCGAACTCGAGTTTGTCGAAGGCCTATGAAAAGCAAACTTCAGTATAGAAGACAAAAATAGGAAGTAGAGAAATCCACATAGTTCATCAAAATTCACCTCAGAACAGAGCCGCTAAGCCTTCTCGAGGGTCAAGCACACGTCTACTGGTCTGGTCCCATCGGCCCCAGTTGAACCACTCTAAATAGGGACGCAATTACTAGGAGTTGATACAGAAGGCCCCTGGCCACGAACGTCCCTCGAAGTACCTTCGAATGTAGAAGAAGACGGCGGTAATAGATCTTTGTTATTCCCCTATTGCGGAGCCTCTCCTTCGGGGTTAGAAGCCTCGGATCCAACAAGCTTAATAGCCTCGGGCGATTTTTCAGCTTGAGCTATCAAAGTGGAGCCATCCCTTTCAATTGTATTATCGCCCATGCACCGGCCGATGAATACGATATCTTCCCTAGTGGCAACGTCTTCTTTATACTTCCGGGTAGGCCCCGCCTCACTATGAGTATCCTTGTCTCTCGAGGATCCCTTTCGTTTATTATCACTCCTCAGCCCCGAAGCCGACGATCCTTCCTCCTCTCCAAGAGGGCACGGTCTCATCTCGAAAAATTCACCAATGCATGCAACAAAGAAGTTATTAAACACAAGGGTAAACATTCCTTAAGGAATCATACGGCACTTACCATGGTGTTTTTCCTCCTATCTACCCTTCGACAGGTCTCGCCACTTACGTTCATCGTAAGTCGAGCAAGCTTCCAGCTTCCGAGTCCAATTTTCCAGATCGGGGACCTCATATGGAAACCACAGGATTGCTGCAGAAAAGGAAAGAAAACGTTCTTACAGAATCTAACTCCGATAAAAACAAAAAACGACAAAATGGTAGTGTATCACTTACGTGTAGAATTCCATTTCTCAGGAAACGGCTGGAACTCCGTGGGAATAATATCAGCAGTCCTCACTCGGACAAATCGACTCATCCACCCTCGGTCCCCATCTTAATCATCACTGGCAATAAAGGGCCTAGTGGATCGGCGTCGCAGAGTAATCAGACCTCGATAATGTAAAGACCGATACAGCCTAATGAGGTGGCTGAGGGTGAACCCGAGCTTAGCTTTCTCGGCAAAGAATCTTATCATTAACACAATTCTCCAAAACGACGGATGGACCTGAGCCAAGGTGACTCGATATTTTTGGCAAAACTCGAGCACGGGTCAAGATGACCCAGCGTAAAGGGGTACGTATATACGTACGAGAAGCCCTCTACGTGGGCCATGATACCCTCTTCCCGAGAGAGTACCTGCAGCACCACCTCTTCTCCCCATCCACAGTCTCTTCTCACAGCCTTGAGGTGTCTCTCTTCTATTGACGGAATGAACCTCGATGCATGCTCTCGATATCCCGAAACATTGAGAGGTCTCTACAACGTAAAATCCCTACTCGAGAAGAAATAGCTCGAGGTTAACTCACCAAGCGCCGGCGGTGTACCACCGACTGGGCGAGAAGTGGAGGTGGAACCTTACCCTTCCTGGTGAACAGATTTAGGCATAGAAACCATGACTATTTGCAACAAGGAAAAGAGGATGAAAGCTCGGGCAAAGACTTTAAACTAAAATTATAAAAAAGCTGAGAGAAGAAAAAGAACTCTAAAGAGAAAACTTATCTTTGAAAATAGAAAATCCCTCAATGAAGGAAATGCAAACATAAATAAGGAAAGAGGTGACTTTTCATTTACTCTAATTGCCAATCAACTTTGTTAGAGCTATTATGATATCTTGGTAAGTGTACCAGCGGGGCCACCTTGGTCATTTCATGGTCGCATCATGAGAATGATGCTATCATGCGAAGATTAAAGAATCGGAGGGTTAAATCGACCCCTTATCAACTCGACCCCAGGAAAACATATAACTGAAACCAGAGCAGCCTGATATCGAGGAATCCTGCTACTCTAACTCCTGGCTCAAAGGAGCTAAGTTCAATTGGAAGACTAACTTTTGCATAAACATTGCAGGGCAAGTTGAAGATGTAAAACAAAGAGATCTTTTGCATTCCAAAAAACATATTTACATGGGTGTTTTACAACCATGTACAAAAGAAAGAAAAAGCAAAAAAATAACAAGCAAGTCTACTCTTCACCTTCACTTCTACCCGAGTCTCTTCCAGAGCCCTCATCTGAAGTAGTTGAAATCGATGATTCTTCATCTAAGGCCCTGGTTTCCTCGATCTCGGCAGAGAGGTCGACACATTTGGCACTCATGTCCTCGAAGGCTTACCTCCTAGCCTACAAACGAGCATGGGCAATGGCCCAAGTCAGTTTGAACTCGGCCTCCTCGATATCTCCCTAGCCCGATCATTTGCGGCGGCAACATCTCTCTTGTATGAGGACATGAATTCATCGGCCTCATACTTGGCCGCAGATAATGAAGCAGCCTCCTCCTGAGCACCTCGAAGAAGACCCTGGGTCGAGGCCAACTCTCCCTGAAGAATGTCTCTCTCCGAGGCCATGGCATCATTCTGTCGCTTCAGCTCGAGGATCTCAGCATCCTTGGCCGCGACCTCCTCCTGAAGCTGCCCCACTAGGGCATCTTTTTGCCCAATCTTCAAATATCAAAACAAGTTAATCAATGCCAAGTTATGATAATAAAAGATAAGTTCGTGAATACCAAATTACCTGCTAAACGAAGGTGGCCCTCTCTTGGAGCTCCTTCTCGGAGTGTTCCCGGAGCTCGACCAACTCCTCCTCTTCTCGGGCATGTAGACCCTTCAGCTTGTTTGACTCCGATGCAAACTTCTTGAGCTCCTCCTCACGGCAAGTCAGCTCATCTTGTAGCTTGGAGAAAGCTTGGTCATACAGCTTCTTGACCTACAGTACAAAGGAGGAAAGTTAGAAAGATAAGAGTAAATACTTGAAGCACAAGTAGTATGTCAAGAAGATCACCTGTTTTTGAAGCTTCTCGGCCTCCTGGAGAGCGATGCGGGCATCGAGATTGACATCCTTCTCAAGGACAATGAAGTAGTCCCTGAACACGTCATCCTCTCCCAGAGAGGCCCCCATATCGGAAGCACGCCTGTTCTGGGCATCCCTTATTTCCCCTGGAGAAAACAACGGGCCCGATTCGAAGCCTCCTACGGCATCAATTGCTATTGGAGCTTCCCCTTGCCCTCGAAGAATCTCATCCCCAGCTCCTCCAACCAGGAAATCATCAGCACTAGTCGTATCCTGTGAGACGACTGGCTTGGGGACTGCGCTCCAACCCTCCTCAAGGGTCTCTTCAGCATGAGGCGGGTCCGCATCGGCCACCTCCTACTTTCCATCCTTCTGCCCAGCAGCCTTTGAAGCATCAGCGCTTCGTCTTACCCTTTGTACCAAAGGGCGACAGTCATCATCTTCATCTTCAGTATGAAGACTTGCCGCAGCAGTCGAAGTCAAGACCGTGACATCAGTCTTAGGCTTTTGAGTCTTGGGTTTCTTCGACTTTGGAGACTCCGGCGTGTCCTTCTTTCTCTTTTTACCCTTGTCCTGTTTCGAGGCCTCTGCTTTACCAAGTGGAGGTTGTCTCATTAAGACAGCTTCACCGAGGCATGCACAAACACGAGATATAAAACATTCCTCCATGAAAGATTACTCATGAAAAAATTGGAGAAGGACAGCAATAAAGGCATCGTGATTCTTGGTCTGCCATCGCGTCTTGACCAAGTCACGCCAAACGCCTTGCTATATGGACAAGCGGAGTCCAAGAGTTTGATCCACCTTGGAAGGTCCTGGATCGCACCAAGGAACCACACAGTTGCTATGTAATCAGAAGAAAATCAAACAAAAAAGAGAGGGGTCAGTTCAGGAGAAGAATGAGAGGTAATAAAACATACTCAATAAAAGGGTACTTACGCTTCATGTTCCATCCCTCCGGGAATGGAATCCTATCAGCAGGGATGATGTCCGAGGTTCTGACTCTAACAAACCGGCTCATCCATCCCCGGTCTTTGTCCTCGTCGATACAGGCAAAGAATGTCTTGGCAGATCGACGGTGTTGCTTGATCAAACCCCCTCGGTAGAGACGAGGGCTATACCACCTTACCAGGTGGTCGAGGGTGAAGGCATTCCCTTGACCATATTGGAGAAGTATCGAATCAAGTATACAATCCTCTAGAAAGAGGGATAAATTTGACCGAGTGTCACTCGATACTGGAGACAAAAGTCGAGAATCACTGGATCTATCGGTGGAGAAGAAGAATCTATGGGGCCTAAAGTGAAAGGGTATGTATATACGCTGAGGAAGCCAGCTTTATGAGTAACTATGCTTTCCTCAGCTGTAGGATCTCTACTTGTACCGCTTCCCCCCAGCGACAATCTACCTTTACCTTCTTTACCTCAGTCACTACACTTATGTACCGAGACATGGGCTCGCATCGGCCCTGTGTAGAACGGGGTTTCTCGGTGGTAAAATTAGAGATAGTGTCAAAAGGACCGGGAATGCATTGCTCGATGCTAGGAGGAGTTCTCGATTTTCCCTTAGACGGGCGTGACGAGGAAGTGGCTCCCTCCTTTTGAGGTACCGTTTTGGAGATTTTGTCCATGATTGTAATTGAGTTTCAAAGAAGGAAGATGAAGAAGCAAGCACAGAAAGAAGATGGAAAGCAGAAAACTGTTAGCTGATGTCATAATGGGCATATCGAAGAGGCAAGAATTCAAGACCGTTTCTTATCATTTCATTCTAAGAAATGCGGGGACTATCTGTATACGGCTAAAATCGTAGAGTCCGCTTATATGACCATTATGGCATTTTATAACCCGTATTTAGGGAGCTCGGAGCACAATCCGAGGTTTGACACCGAGGGAGAACATCAAGGATTCTCCACGCTCGACCTCGGGGCAGTGTGAATTGATAGACATCGATGAAAAGAGGGCATTCCCAAAGGCACGTGGTCAGAGCTGACCAAGTCTGCAAGAATAGTACAAGTCCTTACCGAGACATTAAATAGATGTGCCAGCTGCATATCCTTGTAATAATTACACATGTACTATATTGGGATTCCCCTCTCCTATATAAAGGGGAACCTTGTCATTTTGTAACACACATGATATTCAATAAAAGAACAAGAACATTCTCTGCTCTCTAACTTAAACATACTCTACAATTGTTCCACTGATTTATTTCTTCGAATTATTGTGTTTCATTTTGTTCTTCATTTATTTCTCATTATTGATCATAAAAGGCCATCCTCGAGGCCCTCCATACTGTTACTCCTTCGTCGATCGTTCCCAAACGAGCTCACTAGCTCGACCTCGAGGCTTGACTTCGGCCAGCTAGGGACTCCATTTTGCTACTGTTTGGTTTGCATAATATCTCTGTTCCTTGCCCTTATCTCATTTTTCTAACTCACACTTCGCATTTATTTTCTAACAACTAGTATTAAAATAAATCTCATATTTTTAGAACCACAAAATTAAATATAATTGTAATTACCATTTTCAAGGTAAACAAACATGTACACTTAGCCTAATTAGACATTTTAGGCCTTAACTTATTAAGTACTTGAGCATGAACAACTCTGCAAATCCTGCAATGTAATTCTTCCTATGTGTTCAAATCTTGTTGTCTACTACTTTGTGTTTTGAACTCTGTTATGTTGGCTTCCTAAAATCAAGTATGTTTCAAAATCTGCCCTTTAATCATTGCCTCTTTTTTATGTGTTGCTTATGCTACCTTGAATTCCTATTCTTAGGCCCTTTAGGTTCTGTCCTTAACCTCCCAAGTGTGAGCACTTCTCGGGGTCCAAATGAGACGATTGTGAACTCTGACACACTGGGGTATGGTTTCTAATCTCCTTTGAATTATTTCTGAGTATTTGTTATTTAGTGTGAGCATTGCCCTGGGTTCTTGAAGCCCTTGGGAACTTTGACACACTAGAGATCTGGGTTCTGTGTGCTATGGGTGGATCATTTCACCAGTCGCTTTTGTGTATCCATGAGTATAAGACTTGGAGTTGTTATGGGTTGAAGGCCTGGTTTGTTTAGGTGTATTTGGTCTTATTGAAGGCTCTCTATAGATTTACTTTATCATTTGTAAGTCATTCATTAACTTTGGTCTGTAATAATTTAGTAATAATAATTCTGGGGTATTTAGTAAAAATTGGGAAGGGTTTCTTATTTTTTATTTGCAAAGTCGGGTAGAAATCTTGCCTATAGGGTCTCTATTTGTGATGTTGGTTCTTCTTATAAGTTCCATATTATGTTGTATGGGTTCTATATTGTGTTTACATGCTAGAACTCCTGCCTATAGGACTAACGATGTGATCTGTTAGAAATCATGCCCTTAGGTGTATCAATTTGCCCAGTAATTATGTGTTAGCAACCATGCCTATAGGATCAATACTTGGCTTAATTGTTTTCTGGCCCAATGTGTGTGAATTCCTGATTATACACTGTCTAATGGTAGAAATTATGCCTATAGGATAAAAACAATATATTTATAGAAATCATGCTTATAGGGTAAAAACAGCAGAAATCATGCCTTTAGGGTTAAAATCGGCTCACTTGTAGAAATCATGCATATAGGGTTAAAATCAGTTCACTTATAGAAATCATGCCTATATGATTCTATTAACCAATTCTGAATAAGCTTCTTCGATTATCACTATCAATCACCTAGACAACATGTCTATAGGATCAAGTAAATAATTCTGGACATATTCTTATGATTTGCTATTATATGAAACGCCCAGATACTGTGCTAAGCTAAAATTGGTAGGCAAATATACATGTAGGTCCTAATACTCGCATTAAGAAACTGATTCTATATACGACTGCATGTTTGTTCAACATCACTTAGACATCTTACCTATAGGACTCCACAACCAATAAAACCTACTAATCAGTTGCGTGCATTTGCTGTTTATATGTGGAGGTTAATTTGATCCCATATCTGTCTTTATTTGAAAACTACTAATTGTTTTTTATGTCGCCTAGTATTTTACAATTTTGATCAACTTAGGTCGAGTCTAGAACCATCCTAAATAAAGGTTACAATTCCTCTAGGACCATAGGTAAGGGACGGGTAGTGCACGCATAGGACACGAGTTAGAATCAATTAGACCACTTTAGGTAAAAATTCAAAGATAGTAATCGGGTAGAAGGAGATGATAGTCTGTGCCCGATGAATAATATGAATAACACCCTCGTCTTGGGGGAGTTACAAAGTATTATTTATGTTGCACGCGGCGATCCTATAGGATAAAATAAATAGGACCCCCCATCCCTATTAAATATTTTCCTCGTTTTCTTTAGACTAATTCACATAATCTAAGTTCGACCGGGACCCACCGTTGTGGACCTCGAGGGGTGCCTAATACCTTCCCCTCAAGGTAATTTTGATCCCTTACCCGATCTCTGGTGCTGCAAACTAGTATAAGCTAAGTTATTTTATACAGGTGCCCTAACGCACCTTAATCCGTTAGGTGGCGACTCTAACAACCAATTCCTTTTCCCTTCTCTCAAAAGGAGTTGTCAAATGTCGAAATCCGATTTCGCGAGAAAAAGGGGGCGCGACAGCATGGCTACTCTGCTGGGAATTCCTTAGGCTCTTACCATAACGAACTTGCTTTGTGAACTGATTTTTGTAAGCGTGTCTTTATTCTGCTAATACTTGTACATCCCTTTCCCATTTTCCCTATATATGAACTTATTTGACGCCCTTCATTTAATTATGCTCACTAATTCCTTCTTTCCTGTTTTTATCGCTTTTAATTATGGAAACTAACTCCTCACTTTGTTTTCGTTCTTTCCTGCCTTTACAATTATTAAATACCGCATTGTACCATTTTCATCGTGCAAATGCTTGACAACGTGTTATTTTCCTTTTTGCATAAATACATGCTCAACATCATATTCCACTCGTGCGTAATTAATACCATAGCAACACTTGATGAGTGTCTGCGCTCTTCCTATATCACCCTTTTTGAATTTGGAAAGGCTTATTTGCGGTAAAACTAGTCGATCAGCAGTGCAATCGACGGTTCCATTCCTTCCCCCCTCAAGTTGTCCGCTTGGGGGTACCAGTATAGACTTATATAGAAACCTTACTCTGATAATAATTGTATATGCATCATGATCAAACCTAGCATGGGTTAATAGGTTGTCCGCATAATAACCTTCTAAGAAAAACCATGTCCAAAGCTCACCGGGATTTCCATAATCCCAACGGGCGGAACCACGATATGTGCATTATTTGGAGAAACAAATGCCGATATGATAATCGTTAATGTGTAAGTAGTCGAATTCAAAGGGTGAGAGGGTCTAACTTTGTTTATTTTGCAGAAAATGAGGCACAAAGTCCCCAGGTTCGGCATGGTCCAAAATATACCACCGTTATTGCTGGATTGGTGGGAAAACCTTTCGCCAAGCGACAAAAATCACGTGAAAAAGGTTCTCGGAAATTTTCCATCCTTATTAGACATCCATCCAAATAACATGCAGATCGAAACTGCTACCATGTTCTGGGACGGAGAAAGGGTTGTATTCCATTTTGGCAATATGGAAATGACTCCTCTCTTGGAGAAAATAGGAGGATTCATTGGATTACCCTGGGATAGTCCCGGTTTGTTAGTGACAGAAAATCGCACTCCTAGGGGATTTCTGAAAATGATGGGTCTAAGAAAGAATGATGACTTAGCATGCCTGAAGAAGTCCTACATACCCTTTGACTTCCTCTACGAACGATATGGACACAGCAAATCTTATCGTATTTTCCATGACGAATTCTCCATCACTTCCCTAGGTTGGACCCATCGTAGGGTTTTCGTATTCATCGTCTGTTTTCTGGGTATGATAGTGTTTCCAAGCCAAGGGGACAGGATTCACACTAGATTAGCCATGTGGCATTTGAAGATTATTGTGGAAAAGGATACCATTGAGCCAGATCGATACCACGCAGGTCATGTATACTTCTACCCATCATGGTTGGATAATAGCATAGCAGGAATAGTCGAGCCAGGGGTTGGTCAAGGAAATAGGGTCATAGATGAAGCTGCTGAAGCACATGTGAAGTATAAGAGGCTACGCAAAAGAGTCCTCGAGTCCGAGGCCAGGAATTTGGAACAGCACAAGATTGACATGGAATCAATTAACGAGTGGAGGGAAATGGCTATAAAGTCGGCAGAAAGGTTGGAATATCAGGAGCAGGGTCTAATGGAACTAGAGGGGAAGATGAGGAAAAGAGTCATAAACTGTCAGAATGCATAGGGTAATGAAGGAGGACACCTAGCAAGGGCGTATCTGGTGCTAGACATGCGCGACCTGGAGAATCTGATCGATGGAGCCATGAATGCCAAGCCTGGAGAAGGTCCCTCTGGGACCAAGTAGATTAGGATTCTTTGTTTTTAGAGTCGTTTTGGAGATCAAATGTAATAAGGCAAAATGCCATTAGTAACTCACTTATTTATTGTCGTCTTTAGGTTCGTCTTATTTACTACATTAATGAAATGAGGCAGTTATCGGCACTAAACCTCTCCAAATCTACGTTTCGCAAGGCCTACCAAGGGCACAACGAGGTTCCCAAATTAGGACACGAATTTACATTTCCGCAATACGTGTTTAAATATTGCAAATACCTTTTCAGAATCTTTACTGACTTGTTTACCTTTTTGTTTTTCCTTATTTTTGGTTATTCCCAAGGTTGGTTCGCACATACTGGCATCATCAGCATATCACACCATATCCATAGTCCCTCCACCTTCTCCTCTTCCAAGTGATCCAAAAAGTAAAGGAAAAGCTAAGATGGATGATATTAGTGGTGTCATGAAAGATAACGCTACACATGCAGAGAATGTGGAGAATTCAGACGATCGGAGTACTCCGGCACACCATGATTTGGTTCTATGGTTGGAGAAGAAGATACTATAATTGCAAGGGGAGCTTGAGCAGGTCCGCAACTTGGAAAATCTCTCCCTCACCCTAAACGTCCTAGACATCAACCAGCAAAATACTCAAAACCCGGTACCTCCTCAAAACACACCAAACCGACGTCAGCAAAATCCTCCCGCACCCCACCAATACGCAACACCTCCTCAAAATTCTAATCCTCTACCCATACTGACACCCCCTCAACACCAACATCTCCCGACTCAATACCCTCAAACCGCTTACCATACTTCTCATAATACCCCACAACCTATCCCCGGTCCGCAAAATTCAACTAATGATCACCATTACACTCAAACCCCCGGCATCCACCAAAACAAGCACATATACGTAGAAACCTTACCCCACTCCACTCAACCAACCTCATACACACCAGAATCCTCCGAGAAGGACTTGATCATCAAGAATATGGCAAAGGACCTAAAGAAGATCACAAGCCGAGTCTAGGGTGTTGAAGGAGGCAAAGGAATTGAAGGTCTAAGTTATGAGGATCTATGTATTCAGCTAGACGTAGAACTACCGGAGGGCTACAAACCTCCTAAGTTTGAGATGTTCGACGGAACAGGTGACCTTAAAGTACATTTGAGGACATACTGTGACAAGCTCATGGGAGTTTGGAAGGATGAAGTTATTCGCATGAAGTTGTTCATGAGATGTCTCACTGGAGACGCCCTATCCTGGTATATCAGTCAAAATCTCAAAAAATAGGTTAATTGGGTAAGCATGGCATCAGACTTCATGGATTGGTTCAGGTTCAATACAGAAAATGCACCGGACGGCATCTACATACAGAACCTCAAGAAGAAACCAACGGAGACTTTTTGCAAGTATGCTACTCGATGGAGGTCAGAAGCTTCAAAGGTTAGGCCGGCATTGGAAGAAGAGAAAATGAACAAATTCTTCGTCAGGGCCCAGGATCCACAATACTATGAGAGGTTAATGGTCATTGAGAGTCACAAATTCTTCGACATCATCAAACTCGGGAAAGGATTGAAGAAGGGATCAAGAGCGGAATGGTAACCAATTTTGAAGCATTGCAGGCTACGAACAAAGCATTACAGTCAGGGGGCATATCAAAGAAGAAAGAAATAGGAGCGGTGATGGTAAGCCAAGGTCTAAAATCTCCACTTACATACCAAACACCTCCGCCTGCATACCAACCTTCACCTCCCAGATATCTTCAACCCGATACCACCTACCATACATATAACACCCATCCAGCCTATTATCATTCACCTCCAGCTCGTCAAAACTATCAAAAACCCAGACCCAATTTGGATCGCAGGCCACGCAGACAATACACCCTTGTTGTTGATCCCATCGACCAACTATATGAAAGACTAAAGGCTACCAAATATGTTACCCTTATTCCCGATGTCACCATGGAAAACTACTCTCAGTGGGTCAACCCAAACAAAATATGTGCATACCACTCCGGCATGAAGGGACATACCATTGATGAATGTCGCACTCTAAAATACAGGATTCAGACATTGATTGATACCAAAGTCATACAAGCAAAGAAAGTCGCACCCAATGTTCGCAACAACCCTGTCCCGGACCATAAGGGCGACAGAGTAAATGTGATAGAGACTGATGAAGAATGGGATCCTGAAGGTTGAATTGGGCTTATTCGGGAAGGTGATGACCCTAAGAAACCTGCGGTCACACTCACACCTATTGTGGTACAAATACAGCCACCGGCCGAAGTTGAGGTAGCCACATCGGCTTCGTTAGAAATTGAAATGACAACACCTGCAACTACACCCACTCCATTTGAAGTAGATGTAACCACAACCTTCACTGTGACGGTGGAATCCACACTGCCCTTCAATTCCAACATCGTACCTTGGGATTATGTTGTCGAAGCCAGGAGAAAAGGGAAAGCAAAAATGGAAGAGTCTGGTGCTTCACAAGAGATGACCAGAACTGGAAGAATCTATACACTTGAGAATTTGGGAGGAACAAGTAAGGAAGCAGCTGCCAAACTACCCATCATTGAAACCGGTCTAGATGATCTCTGGAGAAAGGTACAAGAAAGGGAGTATTCTGTGGTTGACCATCTGAACAAAACTCCTGCCCAGATATCCATCCTATCACTGCTGCAAAATTCTGAGGCGCATAGGAATGCTCTGATGAAAGTGTTGAATGAAGCGTATGTGCCCAACAATATAACCAGTAGGGAAATGGCCAACATGGTTGGCCAAGTACTGGAGAGCCACAAGATCAACTTTCAGGAAGATGAGTTTCCACCAGAGGGATTTAGCCACAACAGGGCACTACGCATCACAGTGCAATGCGGGGATAAGTTCATTGCCAGGGTTCTGATAGACGGAGGGTCCAGTCTCAACATCTGTCTATTGACAACTCTAAAAAGTTTAGGTAAGGTTTTGCATGAAATACGAGCAGGGACTATGAATAGAGAGCATATTGGCATGGTCAAGGTATGAACCCGGCAAAGGGCTCGAGAAGAAACTCCAAGGCATTACCAAACTGATACAGCCGAAACGTCATGGTACAATGTTTGGTCTTGGATATCCGTATACCTGGAAAGAATATGATGATTGGTCGCCACCATGGAGTGGTCCCTATTACCCTCTTGAGCAGCCAGTTCCACATTTGAGTCAATCCTTTCATTAGGCCGATACAATATGGGGATCCGAAGAAGAAGAAGCTTTGGATGGGCTAAGGAACCTGTTCTTGGAAGACGAAGATATGGACTGCGACGTGATAGTTGAGGAGGAGGAAGAAGAAGAAGTCCTTATCATTCAGACAGTGGAGAAGGGAGCATTTCTCAGAAAATGGACCGCCACACCATCCAGGGCGACACAAGTCCCGGGGTAGCATGGCTGCTAGTGTCATTTGCAATTCTTTTTGAGCATTGTGTTTTAAGAAAAACATTTTTCCTTTCAGTATGATGTTTTAGAAAATGTCGTTGGAAGTCATTTAAACGCTACTTTATTTTTTCAACATTTATCAATGATTTGATGTTTTGTTATCATTATCTTTCATATTTTTTCTCTACAGCATTACTATTTCTTACCTTGATGAACCAACGATTGTGGCATGTAATGAGACAACGCAACACAAGGATAGTGATTTGGAAGAGACAGAAGAAGAAGATGTGATACCTGAAAAGATCGTCAGAGAAGTTGATAACTTTGAGAACAAACCTAAGTCCAACCTGGACGAGACTGAGGTAGTCAATTTGGGAGATTCTGAAACCATCAAAGAAACTCGCATAAGCATCCACTTGTCACCGTTAGAGAAGGAAGAGTACACCCGATTCCTGAAAGAGTATGAGGACATTTTCGCACGGTCGTATGATGATATGACCGGATTGAGCACGTCCATAGTGGTTCATAAGATTCCTACCAATCCAATGTGTCCACCAGTAAAGCAGAAACTCAGAAAGTTCAAGCCAGACATGAGCCTGAAAATCAAGGAAGAAGTCACCAAGCAAATCAAAGCCAAAGTCCTCACGGTGGTTGAATATCCAACCTGGTTAGCCAACATTGTGCTGGTTCCAAAGAAAGATGGGAAAGTCAGGGTGTGTGTAGACTATCGGGCAAGTCCCCAGGATGATTTTCCACTATCGAATATACACATATTGATTGACAGTTACGCCAAACACGAGCTCCAGTAATTTGTTGATTGCTTCGCAGGTTATCATCAGATCTTGATGGACAAGGAAAACGTAGAAAAGACAGCCTTCATTACACCGTAGGGAGTATATTGCTACAAGATGATGTCGTTCGGTCTGAAGAATGATAGGGCCAACTACATGAGGTCCATGATATGATACACAAGGAGATAGAGGTATATGTTGAGGACGTCATCATCAAATCCAAGAAAGTTGTAGATCACATAACAGACTTGAGAAAGTTCTTTGACCAACTCCGGAAGTACAATCTAAAGCTGAACTCCGCAAAATGTGCATTCGGGGTTCCTGTCGGAAAATTGTTGGGATTCATCGTCAGCTGCCGAGGTATCGAGTTAGACCCGTCAAAGGTCAAAGCTATCCAGGAAATACCCCCACCAAAGAACAAGAAGGACGTGACGATTTTCTTGGGACGTCTCAATTATATCAGCTGCTTCATAGCCCAGTCCACGGTGATATGTGAACCAATTTTTAAAATGTTGAAGAAGGATGCCGCGACCAGCTGGACTGAGGATTGTCAGAAGGCTATTGATAAAATTAATGAGTACCTGTCCACACCACCAGTCCTAGTCCCCCCAGAACCTGGTAGGCCACTATTACTCTATCTTTCTGTACTAGATTGAGATTTTGGTTGTGTTTTGGGACAACATGACGAGGCAGGGAGAAAGGAACAAGCCATATACTATCTGAGTAATAAGTTCACGCCTTATGAAGCACGGTATTCTTTGCTGGAACGCACCTGTTGTGCTCTGACATGGATATCTCAGAAACAGAGGCATTACTTTTGTGCCTATACCACGTATCTTATCTCGAGGATGGATCCCCTGAAGTACATCTTCCAGAAGCCTATGCCTACAGCGAAGCTGGCCAAGTGGAAAATATTGTTGATTGAATTCGATATCATCTATGTAACTCAGAAGGCAGTCAAAGGACAAGCATTGGCAGATCATCTTGCCGAAAATCCTATAGGAGGAGAATACGAACCACTAAAACGTAGTTTCCTGACGAAGAGGTGACATTCATAGGAGAAGACATTGTTGAAGCCTACAATGGGTGGAGACTATTTTTTGACGGATCTGCAAATTTCAAAGGAGTCGGTATCAGAGTCGTCTTGGTATCAGAAACTGGTCAAAACTACCCGGTGTCTTCAAAACTCAGGTTTTCTTGTACCAACAATATGGCGGAATATGAAGCCTGCATATTAGGGCTCAATTTGGTTGTTGACATGAATGTTCAGGAACTACTGGTAATTGGTGACTCAGACCTGCTGGTGCGCCAGGTACAAGGAGAATGGGCTACCAAGAATACCAAAATACTACCATATCCATATCATGTACAAGATATGAGGAAGAGGTTCACAAAGATAGAGTTCCGGCATGTCCCTGGAATCCAGAATGAATTTTCATATGCATTGGCCACTTTGTCCTCCATGATACAACATCCGGACAAGAATTTCATTGATCCCATTTCGGTAAGAATCCATAATCAATCGGCGTACTGTGCTCATGTTGAAGAAGAAACGGATGGAAATCCATGGTTCCACGATATCAAGGAATATTTGGAAAAAGGAGAATACCCACAGCTTGCAAACCATACTCAGAAATGCACATTTCGGAGGTTGTCCAATCATTTCTTCCAAAGCGGAGGAATTTTGTATAAAAGAGCTCCTGATCTAGGGTTGTTATAGTGTGTTGACGCCAAAGAGGCTTCCAAATTGCTTGAATAAATACATGTCGGAAGCTGCGGCCCACATATGAACGGTTTCTTCCTAGCGAAGAAGATACTCAGGGGCGTATACTTTTGGATGACTATGGAAAAAGATTGCATCTGGTATTTCCAGAAATGCCACCAGTGCCAGATACATGCAGATATGATATGGAACTCAATGCAACAAGTGCACCTTGGCCTTTTGCTACCAGGGGAATGGATGTTATTGGTCCAATCGAACCCACAGCTTCGAACGGGCCCAGGTTCACTTTAGTGGCCATCGATTACTTCACTAAATGGGTAGAAGTTGCATCCTATAAAGTTGTAACCAAGAAAGTCATTGCGGATTTTGTCAGGGATCGTATTGTTTGTCGATTCGGGGTTCTATAATCCATCATCACTAACAATGCTGCCAATCTCAATAGTGATCTGATGAAAGCCATGTGTGAGACTTTCAAAATCAAGCACAAGAATTCCACAGCATACAGACCTCAAATGAATGGAGTTGTGGAGGCCGCCAACAAGAACATCAAGATGATACTAAGAAAAATGGTAGATAATCACAAGCAATGGAATGAAAATTTACCGTTTGCCTTGTTAGGATATCGCACCACAGTCCGCACATCAAACAGGGCAACTCCTTATTTGCTGGTCTACGGTACTGAAGCAAGACAGCTCACACCAGGGCAGCTGGTGTTGAAATGAATCTTTCCACATCAAGATAAAGCCAAAGGAAATTTTTCACCCAACTAGCAAGGTCCTTACATGGTTCACAGGGTACTGACAGGAGGAGCACTCATACTCGCAGAAATGGATGGAGAAATCTGGCCAAAGCCTATCAACTTAGACGTAGTCAGAAGATATTATGTGTAAATCTATCTGCAGTTCTTCATTTGATGTAATTGAACTACGCTTGACCTGATTCCCGTTTAAGAGGGGATACGTATAAAGCCCTATGGATTCGGTCACAATTCAATAAAATTTCCATTTTCCCCATATTCAGAAACTGAGGCAGAATTTTGAGGAGGACCCTCAAAATTCTGAAGCAGGTTCAGCCAATGGCATTGCATACAGAACATCCAGAAAATCATTTAGATAACTGGGGCAGAATTTTGAGGAAGACCCTCAAAATTCTATGGCAAGGAGCTTGCAATGTCTCTAATAACGTCACAGTCACTGGTTCATCTAATTGATTTCTTAATTTGCATATTACTATGTTTTTTTAAAAACCATGCACGCATATTATTTTTAGCCAAGTGCTACCTATGGTGACTTGAACAGGACCCTCGGGCAGAGTGGAGCGGAGCAAGCAAACAAAGTCACGAACCAACCTCCCCGCAAAACTCACAAATTTTCTTTGGATGCAGGGCAGGTCATAACCATAAGCATCGTCACAACAATAGAATCAGCAGACATAAACATATCTTCGGCTAAGAATACTTCGCTCTTACTCTTACATTTGCATGAGACTAAGCAATGTCTTGAACTTTGCATGAGGCTAAGCCCTGCCTCCATATTTGCATGAGGCTAAGCACTACCTCTTTATTTGCATAAGGCTAAGCATTACCTTCCCTACATTTACATAAGGCTAAGCACTGCTTTCTCCCCGCATGAGACTAAGCACTGTCTCGAACTTCTCATGAGGCTAAGCCCTGCCTCCATATTTGCATGAGGCTAAGCACTGCCTCTTTATCTATATAAGGCTACGCATTTCCTTCCCAACATTTGCATAAGGCTAAGCATTGCCTTCTCCCCGCATTATACTAAGCACTGTCTCGAACTTCACATGAGGCTAAGCCCTGCCTCCATATTTGCATGAGGCTAAGCCCTGCCTCTTTATCTACATAAGGCTAAGAATTGCCCTCCCTACATTTGCATAAGGCTAGGCACTGCCTCTCTATTTGCATGAGACTAAGCCCTGCCTCCCTATCTGCATAAGGCTAAGCACTGCATTCACGAGGCTAAACCCTGCCTCTCTATTTGCATAAAGCTAAGCACTGCCTTCACGACAATAAGCATTGTCTCGATCCTTGCATGAGGCTAAGCCTTGCCTCTCTATCTGCATAAGGCTAAGCACTGCCTTCTCCTTACATGGGATTGAACACTGTCCCAAACCTTACATGAGACTAAGCACTCTCTCCCCTGCATAAATGTTGTTCTATTCTAAACTGTGCATTATTCTCTTCTCTCGGGGCTAAGCTCTGTCCCAAACTCTACGCAAGACTAAGATCTGTATTGTTATTATCTATGGGCTCATGTCTCTGCATCTCATGGGCTGATATATATCCAACTTGTCCAAAGGAATCATAGTCCAAAGGCATCATCCTCATAGACGGAAGACACCATGTCATGGCCTGAGGATCTCTCAATCTTGCACATCATTATTCAACGGCATCCTGGTTCGGAGACACCATCTTCATGGCCCGAGAACATCATTTAATGGCCCGCGAATCCCTTACCGCATAATTCATGGCCTAGGACGTCAAGGTCTAAGGACGTCATCCTCACCGTCCAAAGACAATCTTCATGGTCCAAAGGAAATTTGCATCGTGTTTAAGTTTACGCAATAACCAATATATACTTGCATGCAATTGTATTTGAGTTTGCAGGTAATCCCAGAAGCAACCATTCTCCTAACAGGAGCAATCTTCGCTCTGGTTTCCGTTCAACGTTCATATCTCTCAAATTATTTCAAACGTAACAGATCATCGTCTGTTACCTGTGAACACCCAATTTTTGCCCCGCATGGAAATTACTCTTTAAAATAATCAAAAATTATTTTTAATGAATTTTAGGAACTTTTCTTTATTTTAGTTGCATTTCATGCATGTTTACTACTTTAAAATTATAGAAAAAATCATAAAAAATTGTCTCATTTTTTTTTCGTGCCATTTAAGGTTTAAATTGCATTTTTAGGATTTAGTTACATTATTAAATACATCTTCTAAAAATCAAATTGCATTCGTAGGTTAATTAATCAATTAGTTGCACTAGTTCATCACTGGATAAAATAAATACATAGGCTAGCCAAGGAATAGATTTAAATTAAATTAGAGTCTAAAGTGGCTAATTCTCCAAAAAGCATAAAAAGAAGAGAAGGTTGTTAAGGCTAAATTCGTACTGGGCCAATTTTCATGGCCCAATTCCCTCAAATCCACTCAGAACCAGCCTGCCTACCCGACCCGACCCGACCGGCCCAACCTCCCTCTCACTATAACCCTAACGATAGGACCTAATCGCTAACACAGACCTCCCCCCTTCTCAAAAGAGCGAGAAACGGCGCTCCCCTTCCTCTTTCTCTTCATCTCCTCCTCTAATCAGGACCCCTTCAAAAAGAGCAACTCCGCTGCCAGAGAGACGACCCCCCCCCCCCCTTTTTTCCCAAAAAC
>ML275524.1:715-49008 GCA_005239495.1 Nicotiana undulata | reverse complement strand
CCCAGCCACAGGAGGTGGCTGGCCGCCGCTGGTCGTGGTCATAACTAGCCAGAAAGTTTAGGGTTTTTTTATAGAGAGAATACCCTTCTTACCTGACTAGTGACTGTTAACACTTCATGCCAAGAGGTACCATCACAATAAACTGGAGTTATGGAAGCATTGGAAAAGAATGACAATAATGAACAGGTTGAAGATCCAGATTTTGAAATGTTTCAGAATAGGGAAATAGTAAAATGGACAGGAGGTAGGCTATGGCATGACCAGACAGAAATGGATCCTGAGGAAGGAGTCATACCTGATGAGATGCAAAGTGAGGAAGAAAATGGAGGAGATACAAACAATGAGGAGGATACAAATGTAAATGATGCCAACAAGGGAAAGCAATCAGATGGTATACTCATGCTAACTGCTCCAGAGACCAGCCATGTCCAGGTGCAACAAAGTGTAGAGGTGCTGAATGGAGATATGCCAATTGATCCTGGATACCCTGTTGATCCTAGTGGAACAGCAGCAACACAAGTAGAGGCTGAACCCATTCAGGATGGCCTGGAACAAACTGATGCTGGCTGTGATCAATCCAAAAATATGACAGCAGGGGATGCAACTGTGGACAACATAATACCTCCTGCAATACAAATTGAAGTTTCAAATAAGCATATGCAAATTGTGGGCAACACAGGAGAACAAATAGTTGGCAAATCACAGCAAAATACAGATCAAGTAGGAGGTGAAGAAGATGCTAACATACATGAACATCAGGTAAATAGGGAAATGGATAAAGAGTCATCTGCCCAAAACTTTCTTAATGTTGCTAGGGAGGGTGATCTTTCACCTAGACATATGGAAATGGGCAGATCAACAGCTAAAACAAAGAAAAAGCATAACAAGGAAGCAACAATTGCCCCAACTGATGGGGTTCAAACTAGAAGGACAATATCCAAAACTCAAAATCAATAAATGGATGCTCTAATATGGAATATCAGGTCTGTCAACACTATGCAGGCTTTTGAGAGACTTACTACCATGCACAGACAACAGCACTTTGAATTCATTGGAATCCTAGAACCTATGCAACAATCCCACAAAGCAAAAAGATACATGAGGAGGATTGGTCTAGCACAGGTTATTGTGAATGTGTCAAACAAGATATGGGCTTTCATTGATGAGGTGTATGAGGTAACGATTGTTTATAAGTTAGTGCAACAACTGACTCTTAAACTATTTTATACTGACACTCATGTTGAACTTATGCTCACATTGGTGTATGCCAAGTGTGATGCCATTGAAAGAATAGAATTGTGGGACTCTTTATACTACCTGGCATCAGATATGAACCTACCATGGCTTGTGGGGGGAGATTTCAATGTGATTTGGGATGAGGAGGAAAAGTTTGGGGGACTACCTGTTTCTCTGAATGAAGTAGATGATTTCAGACATTGCATCAACACAAGTAACCTAACAGACTTGGGTTTCAAAGGGAGTATATTCACATGGTGGAATGGAAGATCTGATGAGGATTGTATTTTTAAAAGGTTAGACAGATGTTTTGGCAATATGGAGTTGCAGCAAACCTTCCCTGGGCTTGAAATCACTCATCTGTCCAAAATAGGTTCTGATCATTGTCCTATGCTGCTGAAATGTGACATAGAAGCTAGAATAGTTAAGAAGNCTAGTCCATTTATTCTGTTCAACCACAAACTGAAGAAACTCAAGAAAGCTTTGTCAGCTTGGACCAAGGCAACATATAGAGATATCTTTCAGAAAATAGCTAGCCTAGAAGAAATAGTACTAGTCCATGAAAGGGAATTTGAGGCATCTCCAACTCAAATGAATAGACAAAGATTGCAAAAAGTTCAGGCAGAAATGATTAAATATTTTTCTATAGAAGAACAATTTTGGAAACAAAAAGCTGGTATGGCATGGTTCAAAGATGGTGATCGAAATACTAAATTTTTTCATGCGCAAGTCAATGGAAGAAGAAAGAGACTCAAGTTGAACAGAATAAAAACAACATGGGTCAATGGATTGATGAGGAAGAAATAATTGCTGAGGAGGCTGTTAAATTATATAAGGAACATTTTACAGAAAGGGTAGTATCAACTGATTTCAAAATACTTGATTGTGTACCTACAATGGTTAATACAACACAGAATGAGAAACTGATGTCAATACCCACAAACCAGGAGGTTAAGCTTGCAGTATTTGGACTAAATGGAGACTCGGCAGGAGGACCTGACGGATTCACTGGGGCTTTCTTTAATAGTTGTTGGGACATAGTAGAAGAAGATATATACAACATGGTTTTAGCCTTCTTCAGTGGTCAACAATTGCCTAGATACATAACACATACAAATATAGTGATGCTGCCCAAGAAAAAGGAAGTGGTTACATTTGCAGACATGAGACCAATTAGTTTAAGCAACTTTGTTAATAAGATCTTTTCGAGGGTGATTCATGATAGACTAGTTGGTCTACTTCCAGGGCTGATTTCTGAAGAGTAGGCTGGCTTTGTGAAAGGAAGGAGTATTGTGGAGAATGTACTACTAACACAAGAGATCATTACAGATATGAGGCTGAGAACTAGAGCAGGCCCAAATGTGGTCATCAAATTGGACATGGCCAAGGCCTATG
Source organism: Nicotiana undulata (assembly GCA_005239495.1). Taxonomy (NCBI): domain Eukaryota; kingdom Viridiplantae; phylum Streptophyta; class Magnoliopsida; order Solanales; family Solanaceae; genus Nicotiana; species Nicotiana undulata. The sequence goes on along the minus strand of ML275524.1, from coordinate 46,377 downwards.
ACAGGTTATCATGGCTGTTTTTGACCAAAATCTTTAAGAAAATGGGCTTTGAAGAAGGTTTTATTGGGCTGATCTATGATTTGATAGCAAACAATTGGTATTCCATTCTAGTAAATGGGCAGCCACAGGGATTTTTCAGGTCTACAAGGGGGGTAAAACAAGGTGATCCTTTGTCTCCTAGTCTGTTTATAATTGCTGCTGAAGCTTTGTCTAGAGGTTTGAACTCATTGCATCAGGACAGAACATTCAGAGGATTTGGATTACCTAAGTGGAGCCCAAAGATTAATAATTTGGCCTATGCATATGTCACTATAATCTTCAGTTCAGCTGATCCAATGTCTTTAAGTATGGTTATGGGAGTACTTGGGGCATATGAGGCTGCATTAGGACAATTGGTGAACAAGAGCAAATATGCGGTCTACTTACACCACTTGACTGATGAGACAGTAGTGAATGGGGTGGAAAGAGTGACTGGTATATCAAGACAGGAGTTCCCTTTTACATATTTAGGCTATCCTATTTTTTATGCCAGGAGAAAATCTGACTATTATCAAGGGCTAATCACAAAGGTTATGGATAAACTACAGGCATGGAAAGGGTAGTTGTTTTCTATAGGAGGAACGGCATTACTCATCAAAAGTGTACTACATAGTATGCCCATTCATCTGCTATCTGCAGTGAACCCTCCTAATAATGTCATCAACAAGCTGCATAAAATTTTTGCTCAAGTTTTCTGGAGCAGCAACATTGGAGGCACATCAAGACATTGGTCATCCTGGTCAAACATGTGTATGCCAACTGAGGAAGGTGGTATTGGATTCAGATCTCTACATGATGTGGCAAAAGCTTTGTTCTGCAAACTGTGGTGGAAATTCAGAACTCAGCCAAGCTTGTGGAGTTCATTTATGAGTCAGAAATATTGCAAGAAATTAAACTCAGTCATTGTTCCATGGAGAAGAGGATAACATGTTTGGAGGAAAATGATAGAGTGCAGAGACATCATAGAGCATCAGATATTGTGGAAGCCTAAAATGGGGTCAGCACTATTCTGGTTTGACAATTGGACTGGACTTGGAGCCTTATACTTCCTGGTTCCTAATGGCTTTAGAATTGATGAGGATATACACAATGTGTGGGAGATGGTAGAAAATAATGCATGGGATGAAAGTAGGTATATGATGCTCTACCAGAAGACTTAGCACAACATATAATTGATCATGTTCCACCTCCAGTTTATCCTAATACACTTGATACCCCCATCTAGATGCTGGACACAAGAGGACAATTTACTGTCAAAACAGCTTGGGATTATTTGAGAAGAAGGGATCGTAGGAGATTGGCATATGAGAAGATATGGGTGAAAGGGCTACCATTCAAAATTTCTTTCTTCATATGGAAGTTGTGGAAAGCAAAATTACCTTTAGATGATTTCAAGAGAAGGCTAGGATATTTCATGCCTTCTAGGTGTTTGTGTTGTGCAGAACCAAAGGAGAAAACCCTGACTCATTTGTTCTACACATCCAGAGCAACATCAACAGTGTGGAATTTTTTCCTAGCTAGGGCAGGTATTAGAATGGAGTCTCTATCACTACATCAGTCTATCACTAGTTGTTGGACTGCTCAGGTATTGCCAAGGATCAAACCTATTATGCAAGCCTTGCCATCATGCATTGTATGGGAGCTGGGGAAGAGGAGGAATAGTTGGAAACATGGAGAGGCTGTTTCTGTCAACAGAGTTATCTACCAAGTCTCATCAACAATCCAAGCTTTGGTTCAAATCAGAAAACCTGGCCTAAGAGTACCTCACAGATGGCAAGACATTCTAAGTGTGTTGCATAACTTCACTCCAAATCTGAAATATGAGAAGGTAATATGGGAATTTCCTCAGGAGGGGTGGATAAAGGTGAACACTGATGGGGCTAGTAGAGGGAAACCAGGAAGAAGATCTATTGGAGTATGTCTGAGAGATTCTAAAGGAGATTTGATATATGCTAGTGGGAAGCAGATAGATGAAGGGTCTAATAATGAGGCAGAAGCTACAGCTATAGTAGAAGCCCTAAGAATGAGTACAGAAATGAATTTCAGGCAGATATGGTTACAAACAGACTCCTTGATGATCAAAAATATAGTGGAGGGAACCTGTAAGCCACCATGGAGCATAATTGATCAATTGGAGGAGATTTGGAGACTGAAAGAAGGATGTACACTTAGAGTGACACATATTTTCAGAGAAGGAAATAGACTGGCAGACCACTTGGCAAACTATGCAATGGATAATGGTGATATAGAGTGCCATGGTTTCTGGGATCTAGACCTAATGGGCAGGAAAATTCTCAATGATGACAAGTTGCAATGTCCACACCTGAGAGTAAGAGTAGCAAAGAGATGACAGGAAAAGGAAGGAGATATAGTTGGAGCAGGAATAGAAACAAATACCTAAACAACCATGCTCAAATCTACAAAGAAGAGAGCATGGTTAACAGATTATATACTAACAAAGTTTGTTTTTTTGCAGGTACAACAACTGTTCTGATTTACTGTCTCCTAACTGGCCTTTTCTTTGGTGGTATAAATGTTCTACATTCAATCCAAAGAAAGGACAATAGGGACAGAAAACAAATCAGCATCATGGAGGATATGGAACACTGGATTAGGTAGAAAGAAAAGGCCCAGAAAGTTTAATCGAATTGGGCTACTAGGTTGGAAGAGGGTGAGATGGGTAACTACACTACATACAGATACATGTTATAAATAGAACCAAAAGGAAAGGAAACAAGAGGAAACAAGGAGGGGGAGGAGAGAAAGGGTTATAATGCAGAGACAATATGGCCAACTTAGGAGAAACAACACATGGAACTGGAGAGCATTACAGATGCTCAAACTGAACAACAAAATGAGGGGTAATCAGGCAGGTGCACAGGAAGTAACAAAACAGGAAAAACTACACTCAATAACAAGGAGATGATGGGGGATAGAGAAGAGGGGTCAATACTGGAGGGGGAAAGGAGACATAAAAGTACCAAACTAAAATATGACCTTCATGTACAAATCAATATTGAGGAGTACATGAAGTTTATACTAACTTTGACTTCTCTTTTACAGGTTTTAAATCAGAAATATTAAGTTGTCTCCAATTACGACCCCTAAAGGTGCTGAATCAGTACATAGGGGGAGACAAAGGGACATGCATAAGGAAGGAGAGCACAAATAGGAATCAAACAGCATACTGCAATCAAGTGAAAAGGAAATTGGGAGGAAAACATACAATTGACTCAAACAACACAGAGCAGACCAATGGAAACGACAGGGCAAAAGAAACAATACCTGATCCTTGGCCTTTAAGGGTAACACAGAGATTAGGAGACTCCACAGAAGCTAAATTGACCTCCAAATGCACGGACAGGAGGATTTGCCCTCAAAATCATGAAAGTGCAGAAACAAAAGTAGTGAGGAAATGGAAATTGCCAGGATACAGCAGAAAACTAACAAATGACCACAGATTGAGTTACTTACCAACTCATCGGCGTAGATTTGGAACAGTTGAAGCCATGCGAGCTCGAGGGATTCGAGACACTGTCAGCGCCATTGAAGAGCAGCAAAGCAAGATAATGAAACATTTTTGCTCAACAGGGATGGAATCGAACTGGATTAGCAAGGACATGACAGTGATTCCTCTCAAAAAACAGGAATGTGCAAAGTACAAATCAGCTACGAAATGGAATAAGCTAAAACAAGACATAAATGAAAGAGACAAGCTCATAGTTGAGAAGTCACCAGCTCGTCAAAGTACAGTAAGGACCGTCGCAGCCACTAAATTGCAACAAGAAAGGAATAAGAAGAAGCTAGGGCAAGGGAAAGAGGAAATGGGAAAGAGCGTCTGGAAATTTCGGACAAGGAAAATGAATAAGACATTGGGTTATTACCGTTATACAGGCTCATTAACTTTGGGCTGCTTTGGTAACGGGCCCAGGCAGGGCATCACACAAAAAATTATAATGGGTCAGTCACGAAATTGGGCTACAATTGCAACAGGCATGGGAACAAAAGTGGCTATCAAGTGTAATGCAAATAATAGAGTGGGCCTTAATACTTTGGGTTTTATTACTCCTAACTAGGATATTGCTAGATCAATTTATTTGAGTTAGTATCTCATATAGTTATATTAATATTGGGCCTCATATACCCAATTTTAATATACTTTATGAGTTTCATTTTCTAGATTCCTACTTAGTATAGGAAAACATACATTATGTGTTATTGTTGATTTATTATAAATAAAACAACTACTAGGTACTCAACCTAGTAGTTAAATTTAATTATAAAAAAAAATAACGAATTAGGCTTTTCCAAAAAATTTCATATTTTTATCAGTTTATCTTCCTATTTATTTAGTATTTTTGTATTCAATAATTATTTATAAATTATATTATAAATAATTTCAAAATATTTCCCAACTCAATATCTTGTTTTAATCCTATTTTATCTTATTAAAATTTAATTATTTCACAAATTAACCAATTAGGCACTATTTAGCTATAATTACACAGATTTTGTAACTATGGCCTAATTGTGCATTTATGCTATTTTAATTTCATAATTAGTCATTTTATATTTTTATATTATTCAATTACCTTAAATTTTACTTACTTAGCATTAATTTTATTTTATATAATTATTAGCTATTTTATTAATTATTTTATTCTATTTTCATGGGTATTTAAAATCTTGCCACTTTGATTTCAACCCAATACCCAACCCTTTAACCCAATTAACTACCCAGCCCAAATTAACCTCCTACCCGACCCAACCCTGGATCAATCTAAGTCGTTGATCAAATTAGATCAACGGCCCAGATCGTTATTACCATAATTAATTCGAACTACCCCCCAACCCGTCTCATTTTGCTCACCGTCTCTCATCTCTCTACTCTCTCTCTCTCTCTCTCTCTCTCTCTATATATATATATATATATATAAATATCTCTAGTCTCTTCTAGAGACTTCAGTATCTTCCCTTCTCCGACAAGTCCCTTCATCTTCTCCGGCAGCCTTCTCCACCGGAGACCATGGATTCCTCACCCCCTGCCTCTTATGGTTCTCTTATGCCGTCAATGTCATCCCTAAGTGAATCGAAGGGCGAAGACCCGTCTACTCACACCCATGGTGTTCCTATTTGCTTCAGGCCTCCAAGGCTTGATTTCGAGTAAGGTCTATGACCTTTGAGGCTCGAGCCAGTGACATTTGAGGTTATTCTTATCTTCTATGAGGTTTTCTTTGAAACCCTAATGTTTGAGACCTCCGATTATTTTGGATCTACAATAGATCTACGCATATTACGAGTTATTATGATGTTTCCTTTAAAGATTTTCCATTTTTCCTAAACGGTTCTGCACTTTTAACTAGGGTTCCAAAGCCCTTTCTCAAAATGATTTTCTTTGTCAATGTTTAACACAATCGCATGATTTTCCCTCATATTTACCAGTGTTGAAACCTTTTCCTTGTGGTTTGCTCAGTATATGTGCTTGATTGTCATGAATGGCTTAAATTTCTAGTGATTTTACTCTGTTTTCCCATTAGGGTTTATGACTCTTCGTCTCTCTTGTGTGTATCATGTCTACTCTGTTGATTCGTACTAGTATCTATGTGAAACCCTCATTTTTATACCTAAAACCCTGAAAACTACTGGTTTTCCTGAAAACCCTCATCTCTCTACTCTCTCTCTCTCTCTCTCTCTATCTATCTATCTATCTATCTCTAGTCTCTTCTAGAGACTTCTGTCTCTTCCTTTCTCCGACGAGTCCCTTCATCTTCTCCGACAGCCTTCTCCACCGGAGACCATGGATTCCTCACCCCCTGCCTCTTATGGTTCTCTTATGCCGGCAATGTCATCCCTAAGGCCCTAGAAGGGCGAAGACCAGTCTACTCACACCCATGGTGTTCCTGTTTGCTTCAGGCCTCAAAGGCTTGATTTCGAGTAAGGTCTGTGGCCTTTGAGGATCGAGCCAGTGACATTTGAGGTTCTTCTTATCTTCTCTGAGAATTTCTTTGAAATCCTAATGTTTGAAAGCTCCGATTCTTTTAGATCTACAATAGATCTACGCATATTACGAGTTATTATGATGTTTCCTTTAAAGATTTTCCATTTTTCCTAAATGGTTCTGCACTTTTAACTAGGGTTCCGAATCCCTTTCTCAAAATGGTTTGCTTTGTCAATTTTTAACACTATCGCATGATTTTCCCTCATATTTACCATTGTTGAAACCTTTTTCTTGTGGTTTGGTCAGTATATGTGCTTGATTATCACGAATAGCTTAAATTTCTAGTAATGTTACTCTGTTTTCCCATTAGGGTTTATGACTCCTCGTCTCTCTTATGTGTATCATGTCTACTCTGTTGATTCGTACTAGTATCTGTGTGAAACCCTAATTTTTAGACCTAAAACACTGAAAACTACTGGTTTGCCTGTGTATTTGCATATGTGTTTATTGATCTTTGCTCTATGTTGTTCGTCTTTGATTCTTCTTTCCTCCCTTACTCACATGACCCCTAATGTAATATACTAGGGTTTCTGATTTTCGCCTAATGTGTGTGTTTATTCCGTTTAAATTAGTATTATTTTGCCACTTTGAATCCATGAATAATTGTGACTAGTACTTTACTGATTTTTACATAATATTCTCAACTGATTTTGAGTCTTTTATTACATGTGTGATATTCTCCCTAATTGGTGCTGATTTCCTGTAATTTTGAATCTCACTCGATGTTTTCTTACTGGTTTCCGAAATTAAGTTATTCCCTACCTTATTTCAATGGATGCTTTTGCTGTCAAAATATACTTTCCTTAGTTAGGGTATTCTGAACTTGGTCCTAATCACATGCTCTATACCTTTGTTGTCTCTTATATGTTAAAATCAGTTTTACATGATTTATTTCCTTGTTTGACACTGCTTATTACCGTTTGTACATGACTCCTTAATTAAAGGAAGTCTTAACATTAGACTGTTGTTGATTGATGCTTACTTCTATAATTGTGCGAAACTATTATTTGTTGCCTAATTTTCTGCATGATTCAAAACTATAAGTACTCTTAGTCTCTCATTAACAAGGAACATGAGCACTGGGGTTCAAAAACTATCTCTAAAAGAATCTCTTCTCTCTCTCTCTTGTGATAGTTGCTACTGTCTAATTGTTAGCCGATTGCAAGCCAAGGCTAACCATTGTGCTCTCTCTCTTGCTCTTTCATTCTGCTTGCTCTCCCTTTCACTCGTATGTCCTAGTTTCAATACAAATCTCCAACAACAATATGATTCTCTGTTTGTTTCAGTTCTTGTTGTTTCTGGTTTGCTTCTATTTGTTGTTCTTAAGTGAAAACCTGTAATTAGAATACATCACTAGCATGCTATTCTATCTTCCCTTTCCTTTATACTAGTATGTCCACTTTTTGTGTGTTTTTGAGCATGACTTACCAACTGTTTTCTTACTTGTTGTATACCCCAAATCCCTATCACCCCTCTATGTTGTCCTTCATGTCTGGTTTTGTGACTATGCCAGTGTCAACAGTTTCTGAGCATGTTTAAACCAGTCCTATATCTTTGCTGGGTTATTGTATTTGCAGTTAAATGTTCTATGTTTCCCCACCCCCATTGTCCTTGTTTGTAGTGGCTGAATCTGTCTCGGCTCTGTGTGCTTTGGCTGTGTATGAACCCATTTTGGGTGCTGTGTTTGGACTGTTGCTTATTACTATACTCTCTTTTCAAAACTGTTTATCAAACAAACTCCCTGGGCTTGTTTTAACTAAATCTCTTTCAACACTTTTTCCTATCAAAACCTTTTCAAACTCATCCTTTGCACTTCACTTTATTCCTAGATTCTTTACGTTCCACCCCCTCAGTATGGGCACTGCTTTGGTAACCTCTTGAGTTCCCTCTTAACTCTGACACACTGAGGTTGGTATTTCCACACTTCACATGTTTAACTCCTGGTTACTAAGTCTGGGTGTGAGCATGGCCCGGGAGCCCTTGAGGTCCTTAGGGAACTTTGACACACTCGGACTAGTAAAGGCTATGAAACACCAAAGGCATTGAGGTTCGGAAGATTTGGGCCTATTGAAGGCTCCCTATAGAATAACTTCTTATTTTCCCTTTATTATGTAATTAATAACTCCTGGCTTGTAATAAATTTTAAACATCTTATGGGGGCGGATAGTGAAATGGGAGGGGATAACCATGCATGTTTAGTTACTATAAAGTGTAGAAACCATGTTTGGATTTTAATTCCTTATATGCGCAATAGAGATCATGTGTAGGTTCATATCTGTGCGTTAGAAATCCTGTTCCTTAGGATCCATGTATACTATTTCAGCATGTTCATCCTCATATCATTTAGAAAATCCTGTGTTAAAATATGTCAATAATTGGTACTTTTGCATTACTTTATACGCTGCCATGTACACATAGGGATCATGTCTTACGCTTAACAAACTAATAAACAAGTGGTTTTCCGAAATTGCGATGCAATATGAACACTTAGATATCCTACCTCAAGATAAATGCACTGTTAATAAATAGGTCCTTCTACATATTTTTGGAAGCATGTTCTGGAACTGAAATATTCGTACATGTATAATATCATGTTTAGGTCCTACATCATTCTGCATCTTCTTTCCATTAGATATCATGCTTTAGGATTGCATTTGTATTCTCTTAGGCATCCCCTAGCTTGATTATTGATAAAAACAGACTCATCCAGTTTGGTAACTATTTTCTGAAATCTGAACACCTAGAACAATATGCTTAGTAACATGATTCAAACAATTTTCTATAATAAATGGCATGCCTAGGCACGCCTTAGGTGTTAGATCTGTTAAAACTGGAAATATACTTCTTCATATATGCTGCTCAATTATCAACACGTTAAAATCAACAAGCAAAAACTGATATTCCTTCTCTGAATTAAGCAACCAAACTGCCTCCCTATTGTATTCCAGTTTCGCCTAGATATCATGCTTTAGGATTCTGAAATTAATAAGGTCCTTACCTGTGTTTGAGTCATGCTAAATTATATGCATAATCTGTGGAGGAATATTTGGGCCCTCACATCTACTTTACGTGCTTTCCATCTATTTGCAGTCCTAAGTGTTATTGTTTGTCGCTTAGAATCTTTCCCTTTAAACCTAAGGGTCAGCCTAGTACCTCCTTTAGGATAGAAGTCCTAATCTCCTCCGAGACTGATAGGATGGGACGGGTAATAGCACGCAATAGAGTTCGTGACCAAACACGCGCTTTAATTACCTTTACCGGGCGGGAAAGGGTAGAATATGGATATGATGACCGATGCACTAATACCACGTGTAGCCCCTCTTTGAGGAGTGTCTATTGGGTATTGCATTGATCTTATCCGAATTATTTCAAACCTAGGATATCATTTCTTTTAAATGCTAGGTTATAATCTTTTCAAAACTTTGACGTTTCATAATTGTTTTCTAAACAGTTGCTCGTTTAATATTTAAAATCCCCTCTTATTTGAGCCATTTACTTGTTATTTGCTAATTGTACAAAATCACGAAAACTATTTGGCCGGGAACCACATCTGTAGATCCTGAGGGGTGCCTAACACCTTCCCATTGGGATAATTTCAAGCCCTTACCCAATCTCTGGTTAGCAATTTAGTTTATAAAAGAAACCCCCCTAGGTTCCCCAACGCACCTCAAACCCGTTAGGTGGCGAATCTCTCTTTTAACACCTTTTCCTTAAAAGAGTTGTCACATGTCGAAACCCCGATCTCCGCAAGGAAAAAGAGGGACGCGACAGCATGGCGACTCCGCTGGGGATTTACATAGGCTTTTACCATTACAAATCGTTTCGTGAATTTGTACCTTTAATTTGTTTGATGTTTGCACCCCTTCCTATTCCCTGATACGTGCAATTAATTGTTTATTTCTTTCAAGTATTTATTTCACAAAACAAAACTTACCTGTTTTCTTGTTTTCCTTTGTAACTGCTTTAAATCATAAATGTTGTCTTTACCGCCTTCCTTAACGTGTAAATACATGACTATCTATTTTAATGCTTATTTATTGCATATCATGCTCTGCATTCATACTCCACTCGTGCCAAACAAAATACTATAGCAACACTTGATGAGCGGATGCGCTCTTCTTATATTATTACCCCCTTAAATTCGGAAAGGCGTATTTGCGGTAAAATTAGTCGATCAACGGTGCAGTCGACAGTTCCGTGCCTTCCCCCTTGAATTGTCCACTCAAGGGTACCAGTCTAAAACCCCATAGAAACCTTACTCCGTTATACTGTTGCATGCATCATGATCAAACCTAGCCATGCTAGCGTTTTGTCCGCACAATAGCCTTTAAGATAGCCTTGTCCAAAGTTCACCGGGTTTCCCTAAACCCGAATAGACATTATCACATTCTATGCATTTATTTGGAGAACTAAATGCTTCCTGCTAATTATTGATGTTAAATAGTCGAGTCCGGTGGGGGTAAAGGCCTAACCTTATTTGCTTTGCAGAAAATGAGGCATGAAGTCCCCTGATTCGGCATGGTCTCCAATATCCACCCAAGACTGCTGAGTTTGTGGGAGGACCTACATTCTAGTGAAAAAGCTATCGTCAGAAAACACCCGGGAAACCTGCCATCTCTCCTAGAAATCCAGCCTAACAAAATGATGATAGAGGCTACCACTTTGTTTTGGGATTGCGAAAGGTCCGGTGTTCCGCTTTGGGGACATTGAAATGATGCCTTTACTGGAGGAAATAGGAGGACTGGCTAAATTAGTGTGGGAAACTCCGGGGTTGCTAATGCCTGAGAACCGCACATGCAGAGGTTTCCTCAAGATGATGGGTATGAAGAAGAATACGGAATTGGTATGTCTGAGGGATTCATACATTCCTTTCGACTATTTGTATGAAAGATATGGTCACAACAAATCATACCGCACCTACCAGGATGAGTTTGTTATCACTTTTCTGGGGCACATCCATCGCCGAGTGTTCGTGTTTATGGTATGCTTTTTGGGACTGATTGTGTTCCCGATGAAGAAGGAAAGGATCCATACTAGGTTGGCCATGGTAACTAAGACACTAATGGAAGGGATAGATGGACAAAATTTCAGCATTGTGCCCATGATCATTGCAGACATATATCGGGCCTTAGAAATGTGTCAACAAGGGGCAAAGCATTTCGAAGGTTGTAATTTATTACTTCAACTCTGGCTCATGGAACATCTTCAAAGTGGTGAATACCGACAAGACATCCATCGAAGGATTTGGGATGACCACATCGCTTTCCATCACCCAAAGCGAATGAATTATATTCCTGACATGTTTGCTTAGCCTGCGAACGCCGAGGGATGGGTGGAACTTTTTGGTAACCTGACTAACGAACAGATTCAATGGATGTTCGAGTGGTTCCGGACAGACGAGTTCATCATTCGATCCCGAGATGCTTCGTTTCTGATACTAATTGGTCTTAAGGGGGACATACCCTTACACCCCTCTCCGAGTTATGAGGCAAGCAGGTAGGAAGCAAGTCATACCCAGGGTCGAGAAAACGAGCCATCTTTGAGCAGACTTTCAAAATGATGACAGACCTCACAAGTGCCAAGCTTAGCACCTATGGCACTGCAAGATTATGCTTGAGAAAGACACCATCAATCCAGACAGGTATCACGCCAGTTGTACTCCTTTCTATCTTGGTTGGTTAGAAGAGGATTTGGGTGGTCACATCGAGCCAGGGATCGTTCGAGGTCACAAGGTTATAGATGAAAGGGCTGAAGCACGAGTTAAGTTAATCCAGCTACGCAAAAGGATCCGCGAATGTGAGGATGATCATAACAAGATACATGAGTCCAACAAAAGCTGATCGAGGAGTGGAAGGACATGGCCGTCAGCACCAACAAGAGGCTGGGATACCTAGAACGAGGTATAGTTGAGCTGGAGGAGAAATTCATCAAAAGGATCGAGACTTGCCAAAAGGCTGAGGGAGCTGAAGGGGGATATCTAGCCAGAACCTACCTACTGCTGGGACTTCGCGAGTTGGGAAAGCTGACCGAGGGAAGCAGGAATGCCGAATCTGGGGAAGGTCCTTCTGGGACCAAGTAGATAGGGTTTTTTTCTTTTATCTTCTCTGTTGATGTAATAAGGCCAATGGCCGTTAGTGATTTTTATCTTCCGCTTAGAATCGTTTTGGGATTTGTCTATTTTTCTTATCAATAAAATGAGGCATTTAGCACTCTAAGTCCTCCAAATCAATTTGTCGCTAGGCCTACCTCGGGCACAAAGTGGTCCCCAATTTAGGATACGCTTTACATTTCCGCATTACATGTTTAAATACTGCAATATTTTTATAATCCTCACTGATTTGGTTATATTTTGTTTTTGTTTCTTTTTTTAATTTATTATTCCCCTCCCCAAAGGTTAGTTCGTGCATTCTGTCATCATCCGCCTATCGCACAAGATCTAATGGCCCTCCACCTACTCCTCCTCCTAGTCCTCCGAAAGGCAGAAACAAAGGCAAGAGTAAGATGGAAGAATACAGCGGTATCAGGAAGGAAAATACAGTTGAACAAGTAGAGGCCACTGATGGCCGAGGTATTCAGGTCGTGCATGAGAACATGTCACCACTTGAACAGAAATTGCTGAAATTTCAAGAAGAACTCGATTAGGTCCGAAATCTGGCTAACCTGTCATTTTTCCTCAACATCCCAGACGTCAATTTCCCAAACGCTCAAAACCATACACCTCCATAAAATATCCCAAGACAACAAAATCATCCCGCACTTCACCATCACGCCACTCCGCCGAAAAACCAAACTCTCCCAACACAATGCAAGACTTTTCACACTTCAAACAACACTCCATTACTTGTCCCGGAACCTCAGAATCACACAGAGGAACATTTCCACAACAATCCCTTCTATGTGGAAACCATGACCCAATCCACTCTGCCTATTTCACAAGCATCCGAGTCTGATGGAAAATACTTACTCATCAAGAACTTGGCCGAGGAGCTTAGGAAACTGACTAGCCGAGTTCAAGGTGTTGAAGGAACCAAGGGAATCGAAGGGTTGAATTATGAAGACCTTTGTATACAACCTGATGTCGAAATGCCCGAGGGGTACAAACCTTCGAAGTTCGAAATGTTTGACGGTACTAGTGATCCGAGAGTCCATCTGAGGACTTATTGTGACAAGTTGGTCGGCGTAGGAAAGGATGAAAGAATACGCATGAAGCTGTTCATGAGGAGTTTGAAGGGAGATGCACTGTCTTGGTACATCAGCCAAGACCCCAAGAAATGGTCAAACTGGGTAGGTATGGCAACAGACTTCATGGACAGGTTTAGATTCAATACAGAGAACGCACCAGATGTGTTCTACACCCAAAACTTGCAGAAGATACCGACAGAAACCTTTCGCGAGTATGCTACTCGTTGGAGGTCTGAAGCTGCTAAAGTCAGACCTACTCTAGAGGAATAGCAGATGAACAAATTCTTTGTCCGGGCTCAGGGCCCGCAATATTATGAACGATTGATGATGGTTGAAGGCCACAAATTCTCTGACATTATCAAACTAGGGGAGAGGATTGAAGAAGGTATTAAGAGTGGTATGGTCACAAATTTTGAAGCCTTGCAAGCTACAAACAAGGCTTTATAGTCCGGTGGTGTGTCTAAGAAAAGGGACGTGGGAGCTGTAATGGTTGCACAAAGAGACAAATCCCCACTCAAATACCAAATTTATCAAACACCTCCACTCACATATTAATCAACCCCGAATTACCAAGCACCCTCACCTTCTTACGAAGCTCCACCGCCTACATACCAATCTCTACCACCCACATATCAACCTACTTCGCTCAGATATTTACAACCCGCTCCTGTAATTCCCATCCATCCCATTACCAATCACCCCCTGAACGCCAAAACTTCCCTACGCCTCGTCCCAATTTTGATCGCCGCCCTCCAAAGCAGTACACCGCCATAGCCGAACCTATTGACCAGCTATATGAGAAGCTCAAAGATGTTGGTTATGTCACACTTGTCCCTACTGCCACCCTTGAGAACCCTTCTCAGTGGGTTAACCCAAACAAATCCTGTGCATACCATTTCAGCATGAAAGGACACACCATCGAAGAATGTCGCACTCTGAAGGACAAGATACATGCTCTCATCGAAAATAAGATTATTGTGGAAAAAGACCCTGCTCCAAACGCCCGCAACAATCCTTTACTAGACCATAAGGGTGGAGGTATCAATATGATTGAAATAGAAGATTATTGGGACCCGAGGGATCAATCGGGTTGATCGCAGAAGGCGATGACCCAAAGAAACCTGCAGTCACCCTCAACCCGATCATAGTCCATATTCAACCATCTGGGGATGCTGAGGTGAATATGTCTATACCAGTTGAGTTTGAAGCAGCGTCACCTACAAAGACACCAGTGCCGATTGAAGTTGAGTTTGTATCTCCAGCAAATGCACCGGCACCGTTCGAGGTTGCAGTCTTGCCACCCCGAACATGCATTCCATTTGAAGTTAGGATGGCCGCACCAATTCTGGTGGCAATGTCAACCACGCCACCCTTCTATTCGAATGCTATCCCTTGGGACTATACAGCTGAGGCGAGAAGGAAAGGCAAGGTCAAAATTGAGGAAGTTGTCGCAGCACAGGGTATGACAAGAACTGGTAGAGTCTATACTCTTGAACATCCGACCGAATCGAGCAAGCAGGCCTCCAATAGGCCACCCGTTATTGAAACATGTCCAAATGACTCTTGGAGAAAAGTACAGGCTAAGGAGTATTCGATCATGGACCAGCTGAACAAGACACCAGCACAAATATCCATCCTCTCTTTGCTGCAGAATTCCGAGATGCACCGAAGTGCTCTGTTGAAGGTGTTGAGTGAAGCGTATGTACCAAACAATATCACTAGCGGGGAAATGGCCAATATGGTGGGCCAGGTGTTAGAGAGTCACAAGATCACCTTCCATGAGGACGAGTTACCACCTGAAGGATTGGGGCACAACAAAGCACTGCACATCACTGTGCAATGCGAAGATCATTTCATCACGAGGATCTTGATCGACGGAGGTTCCAGTCTTAACATCTGTCCGTTGATAACACTCAAGAAATTGGGTAAAGGGCTACATGAGATAAAGGATGGAGCGATCAACGTGAAAGCCTTCGATGGTTCTCAAAGGTCTACTATTGGGGAGATTAGTCTATGCCTACAGATGGGGCCAACTTGGTTCGAAGTGGACTTCCAAGTGATAGACGTCCCGACATCTTACAATCTATTGTTAGGGCGACCCTGGATCCATGCTGCTGGGGCCGTGGCATCGATGCTACATCAGGTGGTGAAATTCGAGTGGAACCACCAAGAGGTGATTATTCATGGCGACGGTAGCAACCTCATTTATAGTCGTCAGACTATTCCAGTGATTGACAGAAAAGGGAAGATAGGCGGGGGAACTTACCACCACATCGAACGGGTCAATGTTATAGACTAGGACAAATGGTGGGATAGCAAGATTGAGAGCATCCTGAACTGGAGAGGATACGAGCCAGGCAAAGGGATCGGTAAGAACCTCCAAGGGATCACAAATCCCATAAAGCTCAAGAAACATAGTACTACTTTTGACCTAGGGTATGAGTACACTTGGGAGGAATTCAGAAACTTGTCGCCACCTTGGCGCGGTCATTATTAACCTTTGGAGTAGCCAATACCTCATCTGAAGCAGACTTTCAAGTAGGCCGACATTATTTATGGATCAAACAAAGAAAAAGCACTTGCATCGATGAGGAGTTTGTTCCTAGAGGACGATGATATGGATTGCTGTGTTATCCTCGAGGAGGAGGGGGAGGAAGGACCTTCCATACAGGTTGTGAGTGAAGGAGCATATCTCAGGAACTGGTCTACCTGGACAACCAAATCCCGACGAGCCTCAGGGTAGGAAGGCTAAAACAAGCATTACTTACTATTTTACCAAAATGATTTTTTTCTTTCCGCATTTTTCAATTCCTGCAATAAGATCCTCAATGTTCAAAACAGTTATTCAATTTATCAAAGTTTTTTATAATTTCTCTTATTTATTGCTACTATGTTTCTCTCATTACTTTATCTATACAATATTACTATTACTTGTCTTGATGAACCGATGACTGTGACATGCAATGAGACAACGTAACAAATGGACATTGATTCAGATGAAGACAATATACCCGATGAGATTGTTAAAGAGGTCGAAAACTTTGAAAACAGACCTAAGTCCAACCTGGATGAGACTGAGGTTATCAATCTAGGAGATTCAGAGAACGTTAAGGAGACTCGCATCAACATTCATTTATCACCATTTGAAAAGAAAAAGTACAAAGAGTTTCTAAAGGAGTATGAAGACATATTCGCCTGGTCGTATGATGACATGACTGGTCTAAGCACGTCTATTGTGGCTCACAAATTTCCAACCAATCCAATGTGTCCATCGGTGAAACAAAAGCTCAAAAAGTTCAAACCCGACATGAGTTTGAAAATCAAAGAAGAAGTTACCAAGCAGATCAACGCCAAAGTTCTCAGGGTGGTTGAGTACCCAACATGGTTAGCCAACATTGTGCCTGTGCTGAAGAAGGACGAGAAGGTCAGAGTTTGTGTCGACTACCGGGATCTCAACCAGGCCAGTCCAAAATACGACTTCCCCTTGCCAAATATACACATTCTAATTGACAACTGCGCCAAGCATGAATTACATTCCTTCGTGGATTGCTTCGCTGGTTATCATCAGATTTGGATGGATGTGGAAGATGCTGAGAAAACAGCGTTCATTACGCCATGGTGGGTGTACTGTTATAAGATGATGTCGTTCAGCGTAAAGAATGCAGGGGCCACCTACATGAGGGATATGACCACCATATTCCACGACATGATTCATAAGGAAATCGAAGTGTATGTGGATGACGTCATTATCAAATCAAAGAAAGTTGCTGACCACATGGAGGAATTGAGGAAGTTCTTCAACAGGTTGCGAAAATACAATCTGAAGCTGAACCCCGCGAAGTGTGTATTCGAGGTTCCTACTGGGAAGTTGCTGGGATTCATTGTAAGCTTCCAAGGAATAGAATTGGATCCATCAAAGGTCAAGGCCACTCAGGAATTACCGCCGCCAAGGAACAAGAAAGATGTTATGAGCTTCTTGGGGAGGCTTAACTACATCAGTCGATTGATAGCATAGTCTACAGTCATCTGTGAGCCGATTTTCAAGATGCTGAAGAAGGACGCCGCAACTAAGTGGACCGAAGATTGTCAAAAAGCTTTCGACAGAATCAAAGAGTATTTGTCAACACCGCCGATCTTGGTACCACCTGAGCCAGGTAGACCCCTGCTACTCTACCTTGCCGTACTAGATGGAGCTTTCGGTTGCGTTGTTGGGAAACATGATGAAACAACGAGAAAAGAGCAAGCCATTTACTACTTCAGCAAGAAGTTCACTCCGTACGAGGCCCAATATTCTTTATTGGAACGCACCTGCTGCGCTTTGACATGGGTTGCCCAGAAGCTGAGGCACTACTTCTGTGCCTACACAAGTACATCTTTCAGAAGCCCATACCTACTGGCAAGCTAGCCAAATGGAAAATCCTGCTGAGTGAGTTCGACATTATCTACGTGACTTAGAAGGCAGTCATGGGAAAGGCACTGGCGGACCATCTTGTTGAAAATCTTGTGGACGGAAAATATGAACCCCTGAAAACGTATTTTCCCAGTGAAGAGGTATCAATCGTAGGAGAAGACATTGCAGAATCCTACGACGGTTGGACGATGTTCTTTGATGGAGCAACAAACTTCAAAGGAGTTGGCATTGGGGCAGTTCTAGTATCAGAAACTGGTCAGCACTATCCAGTATCCACCAAATTCTGATTTCCCTGTACCAACAACATGGTTGAATATGAGGATTGCATCTTGGGGCTCAACATGGCGATTGACATGAACGTCCAGGAGCTGTTAGTAATTGGTGACTCAGACTTACTGGTACATCAGGTACAAGGAGAATGGGCGACCAAAAATTCCAATATATTGCCATATCTGTATCGCGTACAGGAGTTGAGAAAGAAATTCACAAAGATAGAATTCCGGCATGTCCCAAGAATCTAGAATGAGTTCGCCGATGCTTTGGCTATTTTGTCCTCAGTGATCCAGCATCCGGACAAAAACTTCATTGACCTTATTCCCGTAAAGATCCATAATCAGCCAGCTTACTGTGCCCATGTTGAAGAAGAAGCAGACGGAAATCCTTGGTTCCATGATATCAAGGAATGCTTGGAAAAAGGAGAATACCAAGAGTTTGCAAATGCCACTCAGAAACGCATGCTTCGGAGATTGTCTAACAATTTCTTTCACAGCGGAGGAATCCTGTATAAGAGGACTCCTGATTTGGGGTTGTTAAGGTGTGTTGGCGCAAAAGAAGCATCAAAACTACTGGAAGAAATTCATGCTGGGACATGCGGTCTACACATTAACGGTTTTGTTCTGGCAAAAAATGATACTCCAAGCTGGTTACTTTTGGATGACTATGGAAACAGACTGCATCCAGTATGTTCGGAAATGCCACCGCTGCCAGATACATGGAGATATGATAAAGGTATCTCCAAGTGAGCTTAATTCAACAAGTTCACCATCGCCGTTCGCCGCCTGGGGCATGGATGTTATTGGACCGATCGAGCCTGCCGCCTCCAACGGACACCGGTTCATTCTGGTCTCCATCGATTACTTTACTAAATGGGTCGAAGAAGCCTCCTACACAGCAGTTACTAAAGTAATCGATGGTTGTTATTCCTGCCGAAGATGAAATTCCATCTCTGAGAATCATACATGAAGCTGAGCTCAGCGACGCAGAATGGGTAAGGAACGGGTATGAGCAACTGGCCCTCATAGACGGAAAGAGAATGAACACAGTTTGTCATGGTCAAATCTACCAGAACAGAATGTCCAGAGCCTTCAACAAGAAAGTCAAGCCGAGACGATTCACGCCAGGGCAACTGGTGTTAAAGAAAATCTTTCCACATCAAGACGAGGCAATAGGGAAGTTCTATCCCAACTGGCAGGGCCCGTACATGGTTCACAGAGTACTGACGGGAGGAGCACTTATACTTGCAGAAATGGACGGAGAAGTTTGGCCCAGACCAATCAATTAAGATGCAGTCAAACGCTACTATGTGTAATTCTTTATGCTTTTGTCAACAATGTAAATTGAACTACGCCTGACCTGATTCCCGTTTAAGAGGAGATACGTAGGCAGCCCTATGGGTTCGGTCACAATTCAATAAAAATTTCATTTTTCCCGGTTACTGGAAACTGGGGAATAATTTTGAGGAGGACCCTCAAAATTGAGAAGCGAGTTCAGCCGATCGCTGCACGGGCAACAGTCATAAGTATTCACCCATCAAACTGGGGCATAGTTTTGAGGAGGACCCTCAAAATTCCGTAGCAGGGAGGTTGTAATGTCTCGAACCGCGTCACGGTCATCGGTTCATCTAAAACTATTTAGATTATATGCTTAAATTATAATTTTACAAAATCATGCATATTTATTTTTGAAACAACTTGTTTAGTAAACGCTACCCCAATGATACAAACAATATCATCATCAAGAGGACGAGTCAAATAAAGCCAGCGGGAATGCGAGCTAACCCCTCTCCTTACAGAACTCACGATTTTTATTTGGATGCAGGCACAAAGATGGCAAAGGCACCAAAACATACTACCCGCTCGAAGAACACACATTGTTTAAAGACACGCTTCTCAAGATCGTCGCACATAACAACATTTATTATCAGCACAAAACGATGCTTCATTATCACGATACTCACCACAATCACAGTACCACAATTTATCATCAGCTAAGAACTCCTACTGTCATTTTATTTCTTGCATAAGGCTACCATTCTTCCTTCTGAGACTAAATGATGTCTCCATCCGCATCTGCATTGCATAAGGCTACCGTTCTGCCTTGCCAGACTAAACGTTGTCTCCATCTGCATTTTATTTCTTACATAAGACTACTGTTCTGCCTTCCGAGACTAAACGCGATCTCCATCTGCATTTACATCTCGCATAAGGCTACCTTTCTGCCTTCCGAGGTCAAGCTCTACCTCCATCTGCATTTGCATAAGGCTACCATTCTGCCTTCCGAGGCTAAACGCTGCCTCCCATTTACTTTTCAAAAGCAACCCCTATCTCTATAATTATTTACTTCGCTTCCTTTCGGGCTAAGCTCTGCCCCTTTAATTCGCAAGACTAAGCTCTGTCTTGTTAGCATCATACCATTGCATCTTCATGGGCTGAAATATCACCAACTTATCCAAAGGCATCATCGTTCAGAGGCACAATCTTCATGGCCCGAGAACACCATGTAATGGCCCGAGGATCTCTTTTATCAGTTTGCATATCATTATTCAAAGGTATCATGGTTCGGAGGCACCATCTTTATGGCCCGAGAACATCATTTCATGGCCTGCGAATCCTACATCAAGCAATTCATGGCCCATGACATCATGATCTAAGGACGTCATCCTTAACCGTCCAAAGACAACATTCATAGTCCAACGAGAATTTGCATCATGTTTAAATTACGCACGACATATGCTTGTATTGTTCATTTGCAGGTAATCCGACTAGCAACAGCCATCCAGGCAGGAGCGGTCCCGCTCCAGTTCTCCCAACTACCCCGTAGGACGTTTGTTCACCCAACCTTGCACTTTGCGTCCGCCTTGTAAAGCTTCACCGGTATACTTCGCCGATGACTCCTGAACTACATGCGACTAATTCCTGTAAAACCAAGGATATGTAGGCAACTCAGAAACCAGGGTGCGGCCTCAATCTTTCAAAACATTTCTACTGGGTTAAAATTGGCCATCATATCTTTACCCGACAACTCTTTCATCCTTCCCGGGTAAAGAGGGGCAGCTGTTGATACCCAATTTTTCCTCGAAACTATTTTCAAACTTACATTTTACCTTCAAAATCACTTTTCATAACGAATTATGATTTTCCATAATTATTCATATTTTTATCAGTTCATCTTCCTATTTATTTAGTATTTGTGTATTCAATAATTGTTCATAAATTATATTATAAATAATTTCAAAATGTTTCCCAACTCAATATCTTGTTTTTAATCCTATTTTATCCTATTAGGATTTAATTATTTCACAAATTAACTAATTAGGCACTATTTAACTATAATTACACAGATTTTGCGACTATGGCCTAATTGTGCATTTATGCTATTTTAATTCCATAATTAGTCATTTTATATTTTTATATTAGCCAATTACCTTACATTTTACTTACTAAGAAATAATTTTATTTTATATAATTATTAGCTATTTTATTAATTATATTATTCTATTTTCATGGGTATTAAAATCTAGCTACTTTGATTTCAACCCAATACCCAACCCTTTAACCCAATTAACTACCCAACCAAAATTAACCTCCTACCCGGCCCAACCCCGGATCAATATGAGTCGTTGATCAAATTAGATCAACGACCCAGATCATTATTACCATAATTAATTCAAACTAACCCCCCAACCCGTCTCATTTTGCTCACTGTCTCTCATCTCTCTACTCTCTCTCTCTCTCTCTCTCTCTCTCTCTCTCTCTCTCTCTCTCTCTCTCTCTCTCTCTCTCTCTCTCTCTCTCTCTCTCTCTCTCTCTCTCTCTCTCTCTCTCTCTCTCTCTCTCTCTCTCTCTCTCTCTCTCTCTCTCTCTCTCTCTCTCTCTCTCTCTCTCTCTCTCTCTCTCTCTCTCTCTCTCTCTCTCTCTCTCTCTCTCTCTCTCTCTCTCTCTCTCTCTCTCTCTCTCTCTCTCTCTCTCTCTCTCTCTCTCTCTCTCTCTCTCTCTCTCTCTCTCTCTCTCTCTCTCTCTCTCTCTCTCTCTCTCTCTCTCTCTCTCTCTCTCTCTCTCTCTCTCTCTCTCTCTCTCTCTCTCTCTCTCTCTCTCTCTCTCTCTCTCTCTCTCTCTCTCTCTCTCTATCTATCTATCTATCTATCTCTAGTCTCTTCTAGAGACTTCTGTCTCTTCCTTTCTCCGACGAGTCCCTTCATCTTCTCCGACAACCTTCTCCACCGGAGACCATGGATTCCTCACCCCCTGCCTCTTATGGTTCTCTTATGCCGGCAATGTCATCCCTAAGGCCCTAGAAGGGCGAAGACCCGTCTACTCACACCCATGGTGTTCCTATTTGCTTCAGGCCTCAAAGGCTTGATTTCGAGTAAGGTCTGTGACCTTTGAGGATCGAGCCAGTGACATTTGAGGTTCTTCTTATCTTCTCTGAGAATTTCTTTGAAATCCTAATGTTTGAAAGCTCCGATTCTTTTAGATCTACAATAGATCTACGCATATTACGAGTTATTATGATGTTTCCTTTAAAGATTTTCCATTTTTCCTAAATGGTTCTGCACTTTTAACTAGGGTTCCGAAGCCCTTTCTCAAAATGGTTTGCTTTGTCAATTTTTAACACTATCGCATGATTTTCCCTCATATTTACCATTGTTGAAACCTTTTTCTTGTGGTTTGGTCAGTATATGTGCTTGATTGTCACGAATAGCTTAAATTTCTAGTAATGTTACTCTGTTTTCCCATTAGGGTTTATGACTCCTCGTTTCTCTTGTGTGTATCATGTCTACTTTGTTGATTCGTACTAGTATCTGTGTGAAACCCTAATTTTTAGACCTAAAACCCTTAAAACTACTGGTTTGCCTGTGTATTTGCATATGTGTTTATTGATCTTTGCTCTATGTTGTTCGTCTTTGATTCTTCTTTCCTCCCTTACTCACATGACCCCTAATGTAATATACTAGGGTTTCTGATTTTCGCCTAATGTGTGTGTTTATTCCTTTTAAATTAGTATTATTTTGCCACTTTGAATCCATGAATAATTGTGACTAGTACTTTACTGATTTGTACATAATATTCTCAACTGATTTTGAGTCTTTTCTTACATGTGTGATATTCTCCCTAATTGGTGCTGATTTCCTGTAATTTTGAATCTCACTCGATGTTTTCTTACTGGTTTTCAGAATTAAGTTATTCCCTGCCTTATTTCAATGGATGTTTTTGCTGTCAAAATATACTTTCCTTAGTTAGGGTATTCTGAACTTGGCCCTAATCACATGCTCTATACCTATGCCGTCTCTTATATGTTAAAATCAGTTCTTACATGATTTATTTCCTTGTTTGACACTGCTTATTATCGTTTGTACATGACTCCTTAATTAAAGGAAGTCTTAACATTAGACTGATGCTGATTGATGCTTACTTCTATAATTGTGCTAAACTATTATTTGTTGCCTAATTTTCTGCATGATTCAAAACTATAAGTACTCTTAGTCTCTCATTAACAAGGAACACGAACACTGGGGTTCAAAAACTATCTCTAAAAGAATCTATGCTCTCTCTCTCTTGTGCTATTTGCTACTGTCTAATTGTTAGTCGGCTGCAAGCCAATGCTAACCATTGTGCTCTCTCTCTTGCTCTTTCATTCTGCTTGCTCTCCTTTTCACTAGTATGTCCTAGTTTCAATACAAAGCTCCAACAACAATATGATTCTCTATTTGTTTTAGTTCTTGTTGTTTCTGGTTTGCTTCTATTTGTGGTTCTTAAGTGAAAACCTGTAATTAGAATACATCACTAGCATGCTATTCTATATTCCCTTTAGACTAGTATGTCCCCTTTATGTGTGTTTTTGAGCATGACTTACCAGCTGTATTCTTACTTGTTGTATACCCCAAATCCCTCTCACCCCTTTATGTGGTCCTTCATGTCTGGTTTTGTGACTATGCAAGTGTCAACAGTTTCTGAGCATGTTTAAACAAGTCCTATATGTTTGCTGGGTTATTGTATTTGCAGTTAAATGTTCTATGTGTCCCCAGCCCCATTGTCCTTGTTTGTAGTGGCTGAATCTATCTTGGTTCTGTGTGCTTTGGCTATGTATGAACCCATTTTGGGTGTTGCGTTTGGACTGTTGCTTATTACTATACTCTCTTTTCAAATCTGTTTATCAAACAGACTCCCTGAGCTATAAAATGTTTTAACCAAATCTCTTTCAACACTTGTTCATGTCAAAACCTTTTCAAACTCATCCCTTGCACTTCACTTTATTCCTAGATTCTTAAGTTCCACCCCCCCAGTATGAGCACTGCTTTGGGAACCTCTTGAGTTCCCTCTGAATTCTGACACACTGAGGTTGGTATTTCCACACTGCACATGTTTAACTCCTGGTTACTAAGTCTGGGTGTGAGCATGGCCCGGGAGCCCTTGAGGTCCTTAGGGAACTTTGACACATTCGGACTATGAAAGGCTATGAAACACCAAAGGCATTGAGGTTCGGAAGATTTGGGCCTACTGAAGGCTCCCTATAGAATAACTTCTTATTTTCTCTTTTATTATGTAATCAATAACTCCTGGCTGTAATAATTTGTAAACAACTTATGGGGGCGGATAGTGAAATGGGAGGGGATAACCATGCAAGTTTAGTTACTATAAATGGTAGAAACCATGTTTAGGATTTTAATTCCTTATCTGCGCAATAGAGATCATGTGTAGGTTCATATCTATGCGTTATAAATCCTTTCCTTAGGATCCATGTATACTGTGTCAGCATGTTCATCCTCATATCATTTAGAAAATCTTGTGTTAAAATATGTCAATAATTGGTACTTTTGCATTACATTATACGTTGCCATGTACACCTAGGGATCATGTATTAGGCTTAACAAACTAATAAACAAGTGGTTTTCTGAAAATGCGATGCAATACGAACACTTAGATATCGTGCCTTAGGATAAATACACTGTTAATAAATAGGTCCTTCTACATATTTTTGAAAGCATGTTCTGGAACTGAAATATTCGTGCATGTAGAATATCATGTTTAGGTCCTGCATCATTATGGATCTTCTTTTCATTAGATATCATGCTTTAGGATTGCATTTGTATTCGCTTAGGCATCCCCTACCTTGATTATTGATAAAAACAGACTCATCCAGTTTGGTAACTATTTTCTGAAATCTGAACACCTAGAACAATATGCTTAGTAATATGATTCAAACAATTTTCTATAATAACTGGCACGCCTAGGCAAGCCTTAGGTGTTAGATATGTTAAATCCTGAAATATACTTCTTCATATATGCTGCTCAATTATCAACAGGTTAAAATCAACAAGCAAAAACTGATATTCCTTCTCTGAATTAAGCAACCAAACTGCCTCTCTATTGTATTTCAGTTTCGCCTAGATATCATGCTTTAGGATTCTGAAATTAATTAGGCCCTTACCTGTGTTTGAGTCGTGCTAAGTTATATGCATAATCTGTGGAGGAATATTTGGGCCCTCATATCTGCTTTACATGCTTTCCATCTATTTGCAGTCCTAAGTGTTATTGTTTATCGCTTAGAATCTTTCCGTTTAAACCTAAGGGTCAGCCTAATACCTCCTTTAGGATAGTAGTCATAATCTATTCCGGGACTGATAGGATGGGACGAGTAATAGCACGCAATAGAGTTCGTGACCAAACACGCTCTTTAATTACTTTCACGGGACGGGAAAGGGTAGGATATGGATATGATGACCGATGCCCTAATACCACGTGTAGCCCCTCTTTGAGGAGTGTCTATAGGGTATTGCATTGATGTGATCTGTATTATTTCAAACCTAGGATATCATTTCTTTTAAATGTTAGGTTATAATCTTTTCAAAACTTTGTCGTTTCACAATTTTTTTCTAAACACTTGCTCGTTTAATATTTGAAATCCCCTCTTATTTGAGCCCTTTACTTGTTATTTGCTAATTGTACAAATTCACAAAAACTATTTGGCCGGGAACAACATCTGTGGATCCTAAGGGGTGCTTAAAACCTTCCCCTTTGGATAATTTCAAGCCTTTACCCAATCTATGGTTAACAATTTAGTTTATAAAAGAAACCCCCTAGGTGCCCTAATGCACCTCAAACCCGTTAGGTGGCGACTCTCTCTTTTAACACCTTTTCCTTAAAAGAGTTGTCACGTGTCGAAACCCCAATCTTCGCGAGGAAAAAGGGGGACGCGACACTTGAGATTAATTTTTTTGACGTGTGGGACATCGACTTTATGGGGCCATGTGTGAGTTCATGTGGGAACACTTATATTCTGGTTATTGGTAATTATGTTTCCATATGTGTACGGCTAAATTCGGAAAGACTAATTTTATATTTGTCATGGTACTTGGTATTTTATCCGCATAAAGTTCAAGGTATAGCACGAGGTCTGACCTCGAGCGTCCCTTGAATTCAACCTCGAGGCAGCACAGGTTCGAGGCTGACATAAGCGAGTGGAACGAGGGCTAAGGCGACTAAGTCTGCAAAAAAGTACAAATCCGTACTCAGACATTAATTATATATTACATTCATTGTTCTTCATTTATTTCTCAACATTGATCTTAAATAGTCTACCTCAAGGCCCACAAAACTGTTATAGCTTCATCGATCGTCTACCCACTCAGGCCAGTTCCGTGCCTCTAATTTGAGGTAGTCTGGTTTGCTTATTTCTTTATTTCTTATCAGCTCAGACGCATTTATCTCATTTACACCTAGCATCTACTACTTAACAACTAGAATTCAAATAAATTATATATTTTTAGAACCACATAATCAAATATAATTGTAGTTACCGTTTTCTAGGTAAACAGTTTGGCGCCCACCGTGGGGCTAAAAATAATAGTGATTGTTTTAGTGCTGGTTTTATGAAAAACACAAATCATCCTTCACACCTTTTATTGTCCAAAGGATCTTTGATTTCAGGTTAGGATGTCTAACTCAGTGAACGCACACGAAAGTAACGGTGTTGAGGACCACGGAGAAAATGGTGTAGCCATTTTAGGTGCTGGTATACCACGACAAAACCCCGAGGATACAAACTCAAACCCAGTGGATATGGGCTCGTGCAAAGAAAATAGAAGAATACAAAAAAAAAGTGGAGACCTTCAACACGAGGGTCGACCAAATCCCCGGCGCACCCCCTATCCTGAAGGGCGTGGATTCGAAGAAGTTCGTGCAAAGACCTTTCCCCTCGAGTGCGGCTCTGAAGCCCATCCCGAAGAAGTTCAGAATGCCCGATCTTCCAAAATATAATGGGACCTCGGACCCCAACAAGCACATCACCGCCTACACTTGCGCTGTGAAGGGGAACAACTTAAAAAAGGATGAGATCGAATCCGTCCTGTTAAATATGTTTGGAGAAACACTGTCAAAGGGGCGCATGATGCGGTACCACAACCTTACCCCTAATTCAATAGACTCATTCTCCATGCTGGCAGACTGTTTCATAAAGGTGCACGCCGGAGCCATCAAAGTTGCAACCAGGAAATCCGACGTCTCCAAAATCAAGCAGAGAGAAAGCGAGATGCTGTGGGAATTTGTGTCTCGCTTCAAAATAGAGCGAATGGAATTGCCACCGATCTCCTATGATTGGGCGATACAGGCCTTCACCCAGGGTTTGAACGAACGGAGCTCGATAGCTTTGAAGCAGCTGAAGCAGAACTTGGTTGAATATCCCACCGTCACCTGGCGGATGTCCATAACCGATACTAGTCAAAGATTAGGGTCGACGATGACCAAATGGGGGCCGCCTGGGGCTTAGTATACCCCAACAGGCTCCTGGAAAAGGAACCAAGACCAAACAAGGAAAGATACCAACCGTACGCCGAGGATCGAAGAAACACCCCCAGGCGTAACATACCTCGTAACGACCGAAGCAGAGACCGAGGCCATAACCCTCGGGGGCTCGTGAGCCGAGTCGGTATCGACCGATACATAGGACGAGCGAAGGCGCCCCAGTTATCAGAGTACAAATTCAATTTCGATGTTTCAGACATTGTGTCGCCTATAGGTAGAATCAAGGACACTAGGTGGCTGAAGCCTGCGTTGTCAGATCCATCGCAAAGGAACAACAACTTGGTGTGTGAATTCCACAATACGCACTTTCATAGGACCGAAGAATGCAGACAGCTCCACGAAGAAGTAGCCGGTTAACCAACAAAGGGCATCTTTGAGAGTTTCGCAGCGACCGAGCCAAAACTCAAATTCGGGAAAGAGAGGGGAATAGGAAGATCGAGACAGGGGAACCGCAACATGTCATCCACATGATCATGGGAGGGATTGGCATCCCACAGGAACCCATCGTCAGACGAACGAAGATATCCATCACTAGATAAAAGCAAACTCGAGGGTACATACCCGAGGACGCCCTCACATTCAGCGACGAGGACATCGAGACCTTGTCTCAACCTCACAACGACGCTCTGGTAATCTCTTTTCTTATGAATACATTTCAAATAAAATGTGTACTTGTGGATCCAGGTAGCTCGGCCAACATAATAAGGTCAAGGGTAGTAGAGAAACTCAGATTGCTTGAAAAAATCATGCCTGCCTTGCGAGTTCTGAACGGATTCAATATGGCAAGCGAAATGACAAAAAGGGAGATTACTCTCCCGTTCAATGTTTCATGTCATTGACGGAGACATGAGATACAATTCCTTGCTCGGAAGGTTGTGGACACACTTCATGAGAGCAGTACCATTAACACTCCATCAAAGGATGAAATTCCCATCAAAAGAGGGAATAAAGACGGTGTACGGGGAGCAACACGCCGCAAAAGATATGTTCGCAGTACACGACGTGATACCGACGGCGACGCCTTCCACGTCGAAGGAGCTAAAAGATAAGCAAATGGTCGGATAGCAGTAACAAGCTGCACCCCCAGCCGCATCCAAGTTCGTGGGTAAAGGACCGTGCCGCATACTTAGAAGTTAGAACATGCGGGTGAAGATAATGTGCTTCCGAGGTTGGAATGCCATCGCTGCCAAGGTATGACTATCCCCCTTATTTATTCACACTTTATACTAACTTACATGAAGGTATCCGACAAAGAGAATCGAAGTGCCTTTCAGTTTGAAGACCTTGGGTTTTAAAGCATGTATTGCACTTTTTTCTTTCGATCAGATTTTACCCCGGAAAAGGTTTTGCCGGTAAGGTTTTTAACGAGGCAACACCTATGTGCTACCTGAGGGGAACTTAAACAAGTATTCAAGGCTTCTCTCTGATCAACCTCAAATACTGGGGGGCATCGCCCCAAGAGGTCGCCTCCTCAAACAAACCAAGGTAATCCGAAGAGGGTTTCCACAGGAAAATGATGTATCGGGCCAAACGGTCGAATGAACCGTGTCCGCATAGAAGGTCGAACCCTCGATGGTAAAATCATGTATTCTTATATCGAACAATCAAAGGAATATTTTTTTCCATCAAAACATTTTTTACAATTCAGAGAATTTGCTATTTTCCACGAGGAGAGGCCCCTGGGCCAAACAATCCTCGATGTCTCAGGGACTACCATCAAGCTGTCAAAACCCAAGGTAGTAAGATACCAAGCGGGTAACCGCGAGAATGTTCAAAACTGTAAAACCTCGGGTAAGGCATGTCCAGATCGTGCAACCTTCTGGAAGACGCTGTCAAAACTTCAAAGCCAAGGCTATATATTCGAACTTGTAAGACCCCTAAAAACGCATACCCTCAAATATAGATGCCGAGGATACGATACTCGGGACTTAAGACTCTGGCCAAACACAAACGACTCCGGTGGATAGGCTACGGCCAAACTAACGCGACTCAAGGACGCCTGACCGTCGCGATAAAATCAATCCTTCGAAATTACTTCGAAAAGAACCGGTTAAAACATGCTACCTTTGGGTAAGCAAAAAGAGCTTCAATCATTTTCATTTCAGCTCTCAAGAAAGAGTTTCGATCATTTTCATCTCATCTCTCAAGAAAGATCTTCGATCATTTTCATATCAGCTCCAAACAACGAAAAGGCTCGAGATAATTCAGCCATAGGGAAAGCCCTTCTGAGGTGCTCACTTATCGTCACGTAACGACCCATAATCGAGGTCCTTTTGGGCCATTGAATAGCCGGACGAACACGAAACTTCAAATAAATGTTTAGGCGATAGAAAATATAGGCATACTAAAGGTCGTTTTGACCCAAAGCATTAGATCTTTGGCGCCAACTTCAAAAACCTTAGGGTTAAACTCAAAAGAAACCTAAGGGTCGATGAGCTCGAGCCGTAGCCCGACTCGAAGACTGATCCTGGACCGGTTAAACTAAAAACGCCTAAGGACAAACACATTGGAGCCTACGTGCTAATGCCAGGAAGCCTACGGGCGATTAAAAGTCGCATTGACCCCACGATTAAGATCTTAAATGCCAAACCATCAACCCAGTCCGTTTGATCAACCGTTGGCAAAAACAAAAAGATGGGAAGACAAGAAAAACAAACACAAACAAATCGAAATAATCGAAATAATCGAGAGGTTTTTCATATATACGCATTAATATATTTACAATACTCCCGTAGGGAGACTCATGCAAGGAAGAAGAAAAGGAAACCTAGCGTACTATTGGGACCAGCTCCCTCGAGGACCCTAAAACATCTGTATCGGCACCAGACAAAAGGAAAAACTTGGTGTCAATCTCATTCGCTTTATCCTGCTTTATTTCCTCTGAGAGGTCAAAATCCCGAGCATGTATCTCTTCGAGAATTTCCCTCCGAGATTTACACCGGGCGTATTCCTTGCTTCTCATCTCTCTGTCAAAGGCCCCTCTCAGCTCAACACGAGCATCAGCAGCATCTCGCAAGTAAACGGCCACTTTCCTATCGGCCTTTGTTCGAGCCTCTTCAGCTTCGACTGGGGTGTCAATAGCCTCGGCCTTCATCTGCAAAAGTTCGACCTTGAGATTTTTTATCCGGCTCCCCTGCACCGAGTTGTCTTCTCTAGCATTCCAAAGATGCACTTCGAGGGCGAAAGCTTTGGCCAGAGCATTCTTTTTGGCCGCAACATGGGCATCGCACTGAGCCTTAAACCCATCGCGCTCACGCTCGGCTTGACCAATTCTTCCCCAAATGCGTTCCAGGTCCTCTGTCTTTCTTTACAGCTGCAACACCAAAACATTAGCCCCTAAAAACGGGAGAAGAAACATGTATGTCATCGGAACAGGAATCACTTGTTCCTCAAGGTGACCATCGTAGTCACGGCTCCGACTCACCTCATACTGAAGTTGTGTCAATTCTTTTTGTTGTTTACCATAAAGAAGCTTGAGGGACCTCTCCCCGTCCGAAGATTTCCGCAATTCATATTTGGACTTCTCAAAGACCAATGAGAAGCAAAGCTTTAGTTGAAAATTGAAAATGCAAAGTAGGAAGATCGGAGAATCACCGAATCTTACCATAGAGCAGAACTGTTGCGCGCCTTCAAAAGATGAGCGAGCATCTCCAAGCCTGGCCTTCTCCCTCCCAGTTGGAACAGTCGGGGAGGGGGTGGGGGATAATGGTCGTTAGGGACCTCGCCCCCATCAGGCGGACCTTGACACCGAACCTCTGTCGAAGTACCTTCGATGGGAGGAGCTAGATCCTTCTCACTAGAAGTACTTTCGGGAAGGGTATGAAATGGCGGCAAAGGAGGAACCTCTTCATCAAGTTTGTATCGCAGGGAAAATCTTGCCTCACAGTGAGCTCCCTCGCCCACTAAAGGATCTTTCCGCTTGTTGCCATTTTTTGGCCCTGAGGCCGATGACTCCCCTTTCTCTCCAAGAGAACACGGTCTCACACCAGGGAGCTCCCCGACACCTGCGGAAGGAAGAATTGATAAGAAAGATGGTTAATCCTTAAAGGAAAAATCTTAGTAACACTTACCTCGGGGTTTTATCTCCTACTTTACCTTCGATAGATCGTGTCACTTATGCTCATCGTAAATCGAGAAAGCCATCAACTTCCGAGTCCAATACGCCAAATCCGGGACTTCATGTAGTGACCACGGGGCCACTGTGGAAAGGGAAATGAGGATTTAGTGTGGAATCAACCTCCACTAAAAACAAACATGATAAAAACGTAAGTGTGCCACTTACGCGTAAATTTCCATTCCTCAAGGAACAATAGGAATTCTGCGGGGATGATATCGATGGTCCGCACGCGCACAAATTGGGTCATCCATCCTCGATCTTCATTTTCCTCACCTCTGGCGACGGAGGACCGAGAGGTCCGACGTTGTAGGGTAACCAAACCTATACAATTCAGGGGCCGGTACAACTTGATGAGATGGTCGAGGGTAAATTCGAGCCCGGCCTTTCTCACGAAGAACCTTACCATCATTACTATCCTCCAGAATTACGGATGAACCTGTGCCAAGGTTACCCGATACCCCCAGCAGAACTTGAGAATGATCCTATCAAGAGGGCCCAATGTAAAGGGGAATGTGTACACGTTAAGAAATCCTTCCGCATGAACTCTAATGTCCTCCATGGGGGAAGGGACCCGCAGTATCACATTTTCTCCCCATCCGCAATATCTTTTCATCACCTTGAGTTGTTTCTCTCCTATCATCGGGACGGGCCTCGATGAGAGATCCTGATGACCCTGGATATCGGAAAATCTCCCTGACATGAAGCCACTCTTCGAGCCCCGTGCTTGGCTCGGTGGAAGCCAGCGGTGTACCACTGATCGGGGGGGGGGAATGGAGGCAGGGTTTCCCTTTTGCTGCTTAACAGACTCAAATGCGGCTACCATATCTATGACAAGACAACAAAAGAGGAGGAAAAACTTGAAGCAAGAATATCAAACTAAAAACGGCGAAAGACGGTACAATAGGACGACTCTATGAATAGACAATTGTACTGAGCAACAAAGTCTCCAAGTGAAGAACGAGAATGCGTATATATAGGGCGAGCAACGACTGTTCACCTGCTCTAAAGGCCAATAAATTACAACCAACTCATTTTCATCCCCCCTTTTTTGGGGAAATACGCCAGTAGGGCTACCTCAGACATTTCGTGAATCATACTTAAGAGTGACACTATCAGAGGGATCGAGGTTCCCCTGTGAATCTAGCCCCGAAGTGGTACCCTAGGGGATCCCCGCTACCATAATCATAGCCTTGGAAGAGTCGCCTATGATGATTTAGCCCGAGATAGTACCTGATCTCGAGGGCACTGTTATCCTGAGAACGAGCTCCAAGAAGCCGACGTTGAAATCCGAAGAAAATCAAAAGACAAGGAAAAAACCCTTATATTCGCAAAAATACATTTACAAAGTTGTATCTATACAACTCCCCCAAAGAGTTGATATGCGAAAGGAAAAAAGAAAGCAAAAGTAATAAAGCAGATGTATTCCTCGCCCTCGCCGTCGGCCGAGCTGCTGACAAATTCACTATCGGAACCCCCATTCGATGAGGATGTAAGTGCCGTCTCTTCTTCCAAAACCCTGGCCTCTTCGGCCGGCGATCGCCTCTTCGAGCGTCTGCCTCCTGGGTTGAGCACGAGCGGGCTCGATAGCCCAAGTCAGCTTCTGTTCAGACTTTTTAGATATCTCCCTGGCTCGATTATTCGCAGCAACAACATCCTTCTTATACAAAGCTATGTGCGCGAAGGCCTCAGATAGTAAAGCTAGCTCCTCTCGGGAATTTTGGATTAGTCCCTGGGTCGAGGCCAAGTCTCCTCGCAAGAAGTCCCTCCCCAAGGCTACGGCCTCAATCTGCTCCTTCAGCTCATGGGTTTCTCTGTCCTTGACTGCAGCCTCTTCCAGAAGCTGCTCCACCAGAGAATTCTTTTGCTTTATCTGCAGAATCAAATTGAGTTAGTAAATGCTAGTTCATGGAAGCATGGAAACGAACCCACCGATGCGATGCTACCTGACCGTTTAAGATGGCCCATTCCTGATGGACTCTCTCCAAACTCGCCCGAAGCGCCTGCAACTCATCATCCCATCGGGAAAAGGAAGTCCTCAGCTCTTTTAGCTTTGAGGCAAGCTTCTCGAGCCTCCCCTCGTGGTGAGTAAGCTCGTCGTTTAGCTTGGAGAAAGCTTGGCCATACACCTTCTCGGCCTGCAATACAAAGGAAGATTGTTATGCGAGCAGAAATGAGAATTTGGAACAACGACAAGTGCATCAGGAAAATCACCTGTTTTAGATATCATTTGTCCTCGTCGAAGGCGACGGGGGCGTTGAGATCGGTCTCCTCATAGAAACCATCAAATAAGTCCCTGAATGTGTCATCTTCCCCTCGAGAGACGCATACACCGGTAGGGCTCCTATTCCGAGCATCTCTTATTTCCCCGGAGGAAAATGAAGGACCCAAATTAGAGTCACCCACAACACCGATGTCAAGACCTTCGAACTCATCTAAATGAATTGTACCGTGCCCTGTGAATGGCCCGGGGAATGCACCCGAGCCTTCGTCGAAGGTCCCCTCCGGGAAACGATGGTCTACATCGGCCATCTCGGATTCAGTGGCCCTATAATCAGCAGCCTTCGAAACATCCTCAGTCCACCTTTCCCTTTGCACCAATGAGAAGTCGTCCTCATCTTCATCTTCGTCTGCGACACGAAGGCTCGCAGTAGAGGCCGAAGTCGAGACCGTGGCTATGGTCTTAGACTTACGGGTCTTGGGTTTCTTTGTCTTAGGAGATTCCGCTGATGCCTCTTTTCTCCTTTTCTTTCCCTCGTCCGGTTTTGAAGCTCCTTCTTCACCAAGAGGGGGCGGCCTCATCGACAGAGTATCACCAAGACCTGCATGTGAATGATATATCAAACCTTCGACTATGAAGAGAGCTCATGTGAGGTTTGACGGGAGAGAACTTACCATGATTCTTGGCCTGCCATCTTGATTTGGCTAAATCGCGCCAAGATCGCTCATTATACGAAAATGCAGCATCCATTTGTTTGATCCATCCCGACAGATCCTGAACCGAATCGGGGTACCAAACAGTAGTTACATGATCAGAGAAGTCAATTCAGAAAGAGAAGTAGGGGAAATAGGTAATATTCGAGCGGGTAATACTTACATGCTATATTCGTCTCTTCTAGGAACAAAATCCTATCGGCAGGGATGATATCGGAAGTACTCACTATAATGAACCTGCTCATCTATCCCCGATATCTGTCGTCATTGGTACTTGCGAAGAACGTCTTGACGGACCGATATTGAAGTTTGATTAAGCCTCCTCCGAAGAGACGAGGGTTGTGCAATCTTATTAAATGATCGAGGGTAAAAGTCATCCCCTCAATCTGATTGGTTAAGAATCAAAGCATATACACTATCCTCCAGAACGAAGGATAAATCTGACCGAAAGTCACCCGCTATCGGTGGCAAAAATTGAGGATCACCGGGTCTACCTCTGGGGACGAGGATTCAACAGGGCCTAGGGTGAGGGGATACGTGTAAATGCTAAGAAAGCCCGCTTTGTAGGTTGTTATGTTCTCCTCACCATTGGGAACTTCAACTTGAACTTCCTTTCCCCAGCAACAAACACAACGCTGATATATCTAGACATGGGCTCTCACCGGCCCGGTGTGTTAGGAGGTTTATCAATGGTATGATCAGAAACTGTTTCGAAATTGTCAGATATGCGTTGCTCGATGCTCGGAGGATTTTTTGTTTTATCCTGGGACAGGCGAGCGGAAGTAGAGACGTCTTCTTTTTGAGGTACTACCTTAGAAGTTTTGGCCATGACCGTATCAAAGCTTCTGAGAACAAAGACGAAAAAATGAGTACAAGAGGAAGTGAAAGTATAAGAAGTTGAAAGGTAGCTATGAAAATTTGAAGATGGCGGTAAAAGTATGGATGCCTTGCGAGTATGGTATTTATAGAGATCATGTGGGCAGCGTTCGAAGAGCAGAAAGGTCGAACCATTGGCTGGTCTTGGGTTCTAAAAAATCGTGCTGACGGTGACCCCGACACGACTTTTGAAGCAAGTCATTTAATGCTCTTATGGAATGACGTCAGGATGGGAATATTGAGGAGATAAGAATTCGAGGTCGTTTCTTATCGTTTCACCCTAAGAAACGCGGGAACTATCATTGTACGGCTAAAATCGGAAAGACCAATTTTATTTTTATCGTGGTACTTGGTAGTTTATCCACATAAAGTTCAAGGTATAGCCCGAGGTCTTACCTCGAGCATCCCTTGAATTCAACATCGAGGCTGCAAAGGTTCGACGCTGATGTAAGCGAGTGACACGAGGGCTAAGGCGACTAAGTCTGCAGCAAACTAAAAATTTGTACTCAGACATTAAATAGTTGTATCAGTCGTGAATCTTTGTAATAAATGATAGTGTACTATGTTGGGTCTCCTCCTACTATATAAAGGGGACCTTTACTGTGTTTCGCACACACGATACTCAATACAAGGAACAAGAACATTCTCTGCTCTCTAACCCTAATACTTCCTATTTTCTCTTTGTTGATCTTTCTACTTACATTTATTATATATTACATTCATTGTTCTTCATTTATTGCTCATCATTGATAATAAATAGTCTACCTCGAGGCCCACATAACTGTTATAGCTTCATCGATCGTCTACCATTAATACCGAGCTTCGACCTCGAGGGCCCACTCAGGCCAGTTCCGTGCTTCCGATTCGAGGCAGTCTGGTTTGCTTATTTCCCGCTTTATTATCACATCTAACGCATTCATCTCATTTACACCTAGCATCTACTTCTTAACAACTAGCATTAAAATAAATTACATATTTTTAGAACCAAATAATCAAATATAATTGTAGTTACCGTTTTCTAGGTAAACACCAAATGGTTTGAAGTTGTGGATTTTCCCGAAAACGAGTCTTCAAGTGTGGTTTCTTTCTTAAAGAAAAATATCTTCAAAAGGTTCGGCATCCCGAGGGCTATCATCAGTGATGAAGGTTCTCATTTTTTCAATAAGGCCTTCGACACTTTACTTTCCAAGTATGGTGTCAACCACAAGGTGTCAAACCCTTATCACCCCAAGGATAGTGGACAAGTTGAGGTCTCAAACAAGGATATAAAGAGCATATTATCCAAAACTGTCAATGCAAACCAGACTGATTGGTCAAGGAAACTTGACGATGAATTGTGGGCTTATAGAAATGCGTACAAGACTCCAATTGGTATGCCCCCGTACCGATTGGTATTTTGGAAATCATTCCATCTTCTGGTTGAATTATAGCACAAGGCCATGTGGGCACTGAAGAATTTAAACCTTGAACGGGATGTAGCTGTAAAACTCCGGGTAGAGCAACTAAATGAACTTGATGAGTTTCGGTTCCATGCTTATTCTAGCTTGTCCTTGTATAAGTACAAGATGAAGTACTTACATGACAAATATGTACAGTACAAAGAGTTCAAGGAGGGCGACTTCATTCTTCTATTTAACTCTTGGTTACGACTATTTCCGGGAAAGCTCAAGTCAAAATGAAGCGGTTTTTTTGAAATGGTGCATGTAACTCTGTTTGGTACTCTTGATTTGAAAAACAAAAATGGTGAAATCTTTAGAGTTAATGGGCACTAAGTGAAGCACTAACTTGGAAAGTTTGATGACAGCCACGTGGTGGCCTTGATCAATTTCAAATGATGATGGTAAAATGCGCCGTGCCGCGACGTTAAATCAGACGCTTCTTTGGAGGCAACCCATGTGGTTTTCTTTCTTTTCGATTTTCTTCTTGGATTAGGACTTATTTTGTACTAACTGGTATTGATGTTTTTTTAGGAATTGGTTGTGCAGTACGGGACATTGACAGGAAAAAATTGGCTAAGTGTGGGAAGTTCGCGGCCCGTGCCCAAAGTTTCGCGGTCCGCATTAGCATTTCGCGGCCACACCTTTTTGTCCGCCAACGCAAACTTGAAAAGATCAAAATACCAACTCTCAGAAGTTTAGTTCGCCGCGTTAAAAATTTGGCGGACCGCAGTGACTTTCGTGGCCACGACCATTTTTTACGCGGAACGTGCCTAAGTGCCTTCAACAGCTCTTCATAAGGTAACAAGCGCGGACTGCAATAGAATATTGTGGCCGCGCTCAGGTAAGGTGGTGGGTCCACATCTGTTAAGTATAAATAGAGGGTCCTTAAGCTATTTACACTTTTCTAACCCTAATGTTTCACCGCACAAAGTACTGTTCATCTTCATCTTCTCTAGATCTCAATCTCGTCTCATTCTAATCAAGAGTCCATTTTCCACTTAAATTTCACAGCTGGTATGCTCAAGTCCTTGAATTGATTTTATCTTTTCTTTTATTTTCGTTTTATTTTAACTTTTCTTTTTAGTTAGGGTTAAATACATGCCATAATCTCAAATTGATTCTTAAATACATGTGGGTAATGTTTACATGTCTAATGGGGAATATGGTGAGCAACTTAGCATGTTAACTGAATTAATCTTCGAACACCTAGTGAAAACCCTAGGTTTAAATGTTCATCGGTACCAGTCTTGTTTGAATTTCGCTGTCGCAGTCATTTTTCCGCGGTCCGCGTTTAATTTTTCGCAGTCCGCGAAACCATAGCCTTTAACTAACTGAGTGTTGATGTTGTTCGCGGACGCGATTTCTTTTCTGTGGTCCGCGATTGGTTCTTATCAGGCGCGTCCAAGACTTCGCGGTCCACGTTCTTGAACATCAGAGAGTGTGATAATTGCTTTCGTGACCGCGTTCATTTTTCTGCGGAGCGCGTTTGGACTTTCGCGTCCACGTTCACTATTTTGTGGTCTGCGTTCGACCACGATCAAAGATTTGGTATTCTGAACCCAACCTCTTTGTGGCCGCGTTGATTTTTACGCGGTCCGTGATGGTCCTTCCGTGACCGTGTTCAGTTTTTTGCTGTCCGCGGTGCCCTGTTTTGAGAAGCACTATGTTCATTTCTTTTGTACTATTTTAAGGCATGAGTGAACCACAATTCTAATTGTCTTTCACTACTTATGTGTTGTAGATAATGGTGCGATCTCGTGGGGGAGTAGATAAATCAAAAGGGAGGGCAGAATCCTCCTGAGGTCGGGGCAAAGGGAAGCAGGATTTGCCCTAAGCAGTTCAAAGAATCATAAAGAAAAACCAAACCATCACTAGACCTCCTGTCGAATCATTCAGACACCAGTGAATATCTCTCATCCCGGGAGGTTTCAGAGGGGGAATCTGCACAACACCCAAAGATCCAATCACAACCCTACCGCCTAATGAATGAAGCAACATCCTCTTTTGAGTCGTGTGATTGCTCAAACGGAGGTAGTGATACTTCAGCACCATCCTCCCCACCTGTTGCAACTCCGGCCTCAACAGTTTCTCTTATTGATGTTGATGATGAAGAAGAGGTGTCGGATGATGGGACAGGAGGTGATACCTATGCCGAGGGAGGGGGGTGGGGTTGACCAGGTCAAGAAAGCCTGCAATATGGGAAGATAGGTTGGTGAGTGAGAAGGCCTACCAGAAATTCCATTAATGGTGGCACAAAGGTCGCTTACCATTGAGCGACAATTCATAGAAAGAGACCTTCTCTCTCACAATCCGAATACGAAGAGACAATTTGAGGAAAGAAAGGGGTGGAAATATTTCACTAGCAAGTTGCCGGACGCAAATGAGTACTTAGTCAAGGAGTTCTATTCTAATGTTGCCCACATAAAAAAGGGCATCACTGTGACTAAGGTATGAAACCGGAAGATCAGGTTTGATGGCAACACATTGACCACGTAAGCCAGATTTGAATATGTGGACGTAACTCAATACATAGAGAAGGTGGCATTAGATGAAGCAGCTCGTCCAGGGCCAGCAGAGGTGATAGCCCTTCCAGGGACAACACCGGCCTGGCTTACACCTGGAGTCCCAATCGCCAGAAATTCCCTTAGCTTTGAAGCAAAAGGGTGGTACACCTTTGTATGCAGCCGGCTTGATCCGTCCCAGCATGATAGTGACATCCCACTCTCCCGTTCAATCCTCACAGCGTCCATCATGGCAGGGTACATAATAAATGTGGGGAACCTCATGGCCCAAAACATATCCAAAGCAACCGGAAAGGAAGAAAGGTCGTGCCCCTACCCCAACTTCATCACTATGTATCTAGAGGACCAAGGGGTAGAGGGGAGGCACTATGACACGAAGGTGAAGCCGAAGAGGCCCTTCTCCTGGTACAACCTTTAAGGAGCAGACAACACAAAATCCAAAGGAAAAGCCACTATTCCCACTAGCCAGTCTAAAGAGCCAAGGGTAGAGGCCACCGAGTCAGAGCCTTCCACAGTAGAGGGTTCTTTGGTTGCTATACGTCCTCCTTCATTCGGGCCATCTATCACCGCCCCATTATCTATGCCCTCATCTTCCACTTACCCTTAGACTGCACTGCGGGTTACTCAGACATTATCCAGCATCAACATTTGGATGCAGGCAGCTTCATCAAAGCTGTCTGTTTTATCCAGTGAAGTCGCAACACAGGTAGCCCTAGCACAGCTTCAGGTACCTCTATTAGTTGAGGATTCATTGACGACGCTCCTTGACAACCAGAAGAAGATTCTGGAGACTTTGGATGCACATGGTAAAGCAAT
The DNA here is from genome assembly GCA_005239495.1 of Nicotiana undulata. NCBI lineage: Eukaryota > Viridiplantae > Streptophyta > Magnoliopsida > Solanales > Solanaceae > Nicotiana > Nicotiana undulata. The sequence continues at coordinate 5,967 of ML275524.1, read as the reverse complement.
CAATGATCTTGGCAAGCAGGTAAACAAGTTGAGGAAGACTCAGGCCTCAAAGGAGTCAGTAGAGAAGCTGAAGAAGGAGGTAGAGAAGTTCACTTCTGCCAATGACATCCCACTAGACCTACTTATGGAGGAGACTGCTCTAAAAACACGACCAATAGAGCATGAGGCAAACAGAGAGCCAGTTAGAGGGTTTGTGGTTCCCTAGTCAGAGGATTTGGAGATCCAGCTAGAGGACCTAGAGGGAGCTGATGATCCTATGCAGTCGGAGGACCCCTCTCATGTGCCTGACTCTATGCAGACTAATGTTTTAGACGTCAATACCACACAAGAATATAAGTTAAATGTGTGGCACCCAATTTTTTGAGTGCTTTCTCACAAAAAGAACCCGGTTCTTCTTTGTGTTCCAACTTCTACTGGTGTGGAATAATAAAAGCAGTAAAGTAAAAACACAGAGATTTTTACGTGGAAAACACCTGGCTCAAAAGGTGATAAAACCACGACCTAATCCTCAGTAGGATTTGCTCAAAACTCTTCACTAAAAACTCTGAGCCAAACGGACTTACAAAATAAACTCTTTTGTAATCCTAGGACTAACTCTAATCCCTTTGTATCAACTAGCCTCTACCTAATTTATACAAGCTTCAGGTTAACTCTAATTTGAACAATGTATACCTATTACAATTGCTTCTATTAAAGCTGATAAGATACCATATTTAAACACCTACTACAATCAACTAGACTCAATACATAAACGATGAAACTGGTTCTGCTCGCAAAACCTCTGGGAATTTTGCTTTCAGATCTTGATTCAATTCTACCTTTGTGCGTCAAGAATTCCAGCAGAAATACTTCAAGTATTTATAGAGTCGGTAGTTAAGTTTGTCGTTCAATTCTAGTTCAACTCTTCCTGGGTGAAAGAGTTTGTATCAAACTCAACTTCCTTCTTTTGTTGCTTTCCTTGCTGAATTCAACTTTTATCTCTCATCAGTATGCAACCTTTTCGCATTAAGAGACAATCGCTTGGTTCATTGATACTTCACAATCACAAATCTCTCCTATGCATATACGGTTCATGTTCCAGCTATTCAGTTCAAGAATGTATGCTCTGATGGACCTTGTTCAATTGGTCAGACATTTGTCTATCTTCAATACTATGCAGTGACTTGGGTCAACAAATTCCCCGTTTTTGATGATGACAAACTCTGTGCTTAATCATGTATACATTTCAAACACTTTGTTCGATTTTAATTATTAATCATAGAGAATCCAGGTTCATTAGGTTATAAATATCACTTTGAAAAGTTTTTGAAAAAGTTCAGCACATATATTCCCCTTTTTGGCATCATCGAAAAGTTGCAAAATGATACACTTACCAGATTTATTACTTATTACTCATGGTCATTTGAGGCAACTGCAGGTGTAAAACATGATTAATCAACACAAGAAACCAATAAATGTAAGCTAAATAATAAATTGAGACAAGTCAATAACTAAATAACATATTCATTGATTAGGAACGAACATCAAACACCAGACAATTAAAAACAAAAACAATTAAAAACCATGAGCAAAAACAGAGTAAAAAGACAACAGAAACAAGTCCAAAAAGACAGAAACAAGTCCCGAACTTGGCACTAAAGGGTATTGGGTAGCTCTGGACAGCCTAATGATAGGAAGGTGTAGAGGAGGTTGTGGTCTTGGATTGTGGAAGAGAAAGCATCTGCTGAAGAACACCCTCATTCTTTTCCTTCTCTTTTGCTAATTCAGCCCTGAGAGCATCCTGCTCAGTTTCAACCTCAATCACACGAGATTTCACACGAAGGATCTCCATATCCTTGATCTCGCTTTCTTGCACCAGAGTTCTTACTTTGTTGTTCACTGGCTGCTTCCTAGATAAACCAGGTTCATCTGCAGGAACATTGACAATGTAATCACATGACAATAAAGTCTCCTTCCCAAAATAATCCTTGGTAGTCGCCATTTTATCCTTCTTCGCATAAACCCCAAAATTAGCAAGCACAACTACCAGAATAAATCCATATGGGATTGCATATGCTTTGGTTCCATTCACAACTCTGTCCAAGAGTTGGATGATGAAAGCTGGCTAATTGATTTGCTTTCCCCTGTAGAGACACTCCATCAAAGTCAGATCCATGTAGTTGGCTATGTGCCTTCTTTCTTGTCTGGGCAACAGGAATTTGATGACAAACTCAAAGAACAACTTGTGCTCTGGCTTCATTTCACTTTTGTAGACCGGCCTAGCTTCAATCTCCCTCTCATTGTCACTGAAGAATCTGGTGATGTTGATTGTTGAGGCTATCCCATCTAGACAAATCCATCTCTGCCTTGTGTAGTCCTCATAGCCCTCGGCTGGTACGTTCAGAATTTTACCCAGCTCTTTAGAATCAAAGGAAACTCGAACTCCTTTGACCATAGAGGTGATCCTTCCGTCTTTGACAATGGAATTTCTCATGAATTCCACCAATTCAGCCCTTGGTAGCCTGCCTTCCGTGCGAAGGACCATGTCCTTCCATCCCTGCAGGTCCAGAGTGTCCTGTAGATATCTCATTCCAGGCTCCTCTAGATCTTTGAACAACTTACCCTTCAAGATTGTTCGCTTGCCAAACATTATGATTCTGTCAGTCTCCACATCATCTTCCTTCTCCTCTTCTCCACTCCAGTTTGCATCATCATCTTTCTCCACAACTTCATTTTCTTTGCCTTGGACCTGGTCCTTTTGGCAGTGCTTGGAGTTGCGGCGGACACAGCAGCTGACTTCTTTGAAGAAGCCTTAGAATTTTTGGGTTTTGGTGTACCAACCACAACTGGAGCAATCTTCTCCTCTTGTTGGACCAGGTCTAATGTATCCTCCTTAAGATCAACAGCCTCAACAGGCTCTCCAATCTTAGTTTTACCCTTTGCCGCTTTCTTTTTCTTGCTCTCTTGCAGATCCTTCTCCAACTTTTATTCTTCTTCTCTCACAGTATTACGAGTAGCACGGACCTTAGGGACAGGAGCATCACCAGAAACAATAGCTTTCCTCTTCTTTGGAGGAACTGGGGTAGATGCTTTCTTGGACTTCTGAGTCCTCCTTTTCTTGGGGTTATAGGACTCCCCAAGTTTCTTTAGCCTTTCAACCAATGTCTCGTCCCCAGATGAACCAGTTTTATCTGCTTCTTTCCTCAAGCTTGATATACCTGCTGCGGCCTCCTCAACTACACTTCCCCCTAACTCTGTGACTTCATCTCCAACATTCTCAAGAATGGGACCACAGATAGCCAGTGTGGTGACATCCTCCCTAGATCCCCTTACAAGTCCATCTCCACCATCTCTCTCCAGAATTTTTCTTTTTCCCAGTTCTCTTTGCCTACTCGGCACTTCAACATCTACCACCGAACCAACCAGAACAAACCTGTTCTCAGCATTAACAGATTCAGAGATAGCATCAAGATTACCTTGTTCAGAATTTGATGAACCAGGTGCTTCCTCCTCGTTGGATGATTTAAACGATTCACTTGATGATTCAGCGTTGGGATCCTTATCAGCCTGTAGAATTTCTTCCAAGAATCTTGCTCTATAACCAAAAGCAACTGTCTTTCTGGCAAGAATTTTCACACGGCGACCCCTGTGGGCTGGAGTAGGGTTTGGTGTGGGTTCAGGAATAGGTATGTTTTTTGGGGTTGACGAATTTTCTGGTGATTGAGAATTGTATACAGATGGAGAGTTTGATTCAGATTCAGAATTTCCTCCATCGTAATCACGATTAGGTGATGAAGTATAAGAAGAAGCAGGTGGTGGTGAAGACATGATTGTGTGTTGTTAGGAAGAAAAGGCGAGTGATCCATTTTGGTTTGTGTAGAATGAGTTGAACTTGATTCGACGGTTACTTTATGAAGAGAAGAGTAATGATGACCCTTATATAACATGTGTCTAGGGAGATTACAACGGCAAAGTATTTACTCAAGTGAGAGTCTAATCGCCGTAGGACTGACATTGATTAGACATTTATTTTCCCCCTAAAACTAGGATAATTAAGTGAGACGGTACTTCTTGAAACTGGTTCAATTTTGGGTAAGTATGAAGTATTTGAATATGAACCAAATATAGATAGAGTCCTGCTCATGTATGACTGTAATTGAATTAATACATGTATGGAGATGAGAACGTACCTTGTCAGTCATGTGAACCAGCATGGATGAACCAGGTTTATCCTGTTAAAATCTTAAAATTCGCCTCAATTTACAGAGATAGAGAAAAATTATTAGCAACTAGGAAATCATATTAATACATGCAAAATAGTATGATAATAAATCCATGATACTGAGAAATGATTAATCTGATTAAGTACCTAATTAGAATTTTCTAGCCAAAAAGAAAATTCTTTTTTTTTTCAAATATTTTTTTCATGTTTATTTTTCCAATTAGGTGATCTTAATCAACCCTAATTCAGCTTGTTTCTCTCAAAATGCTCCCTACTCAGTGTTTTAGTGAATATGTCAGCAATTTGATGATCAGTAACACAAAATTCGATTGAGATCATTCATTTTTCATAGTTATCCCTTACGAAATGATGCCTAACATCTATGTTCTTAGTTCTCTTATGATGAACCGGGTTCTTCGTCATACTAATAGCACTAATGTTATCACAGAAAATAGGAACGCATCCCACATCTATACCAAAGTCGATGAGTTATTGCTTGATCCACAGCAACTTAGCACAACAAGAGGCTGCAAACACATATTCAGCCTCAACAGTAGACAGAGCTACTGAATTTTGTTTCTTAGTGGCCCAAGACACAAGGTAGGAGCCCAAGAAGTGAGCCATGCCTAAAGTACTTTTCCTGTCAACTAGGAAACCTGCATAATCAGCATCAGTATATCCTACAAGGTCGAAATTACTACCTTTAGGATACCAAAGGCACAAATCAGTGGTGCCTTTAAATTATCTCAAAATTCTCTTCACATTAGTGCCTGAAATTACTACCTTTTGGATTTGCCTGAAACCTAGCACACAGTCCCACGCTGAACACAATATCAGGTCTACTTGCAGTGAGGTACAATAGAGACCCAATCATTCCTCTGTATACCTTCTGATCAACGAATGAACTAGGTTCATCCACAACCAATTTAGTAGTTGTGGCTGTGGGGGTGTCTATTTCTTTTGAATCCTCCATCTTAAACTTCTTGAGGAGTTCTTGTACATACTTTTGTTGATGAATCATTGTTCCATGTGGGTTTTGCTTGATTTGCAA